>JBCFYV010000935.1:18621031-18781163 GCA_039000515.1 Timema cristinae
GAGTAGTAAACGTCAAGTTCATATAGTATGGCTTGCTGGAGACGAGTAACTATGGGTTTGAATCCTGGTAACGTGTATGGCGGCTGTTTTTTTGTAAATATTTTTCACCTTTCCTTTCCCGCAAATGCAGATACACTTCTATATTCCTCGTCCCTACTTCATAAATGTAAGTTCACCCACTACCCAAAATGGTAAAATAAATTGCAGATACCCGCGTCGACAGTCGCATGGCATGAAGCGTCACTATCGTGTTAGACTATATTGATGTTGACGGAAGGATCGAGGTTCAAATACCGTTCGGGTGTACGGATGGTGTTTTTTTCCTAAGTGGGCTCACACCATCCCTCCACGCTAATGTGGGTACATTTCCTTTTAGATTCTACATTCCACATCCCTACACCTTGAGCTGCGTACAATAACCGGAACAGGTACTAAGAAAATAAATGGTACGATGCCCCAAGCAGACCTTCTCGTTTCTTTACCTAAAATTGGAGATAATTAATCAAAATGTGTAATCCGTGAAACGAAATAATGTTATATATATTATTGAAGGGATAAAATGGAAAAAAGATGGTATCCACTGTTACATAAATATTGTGAATATAGGAACGTCTCTGTCAACTTAAGAGCATGACAAACAATTTCCCATTTTAAAGAATTCAATTAAATAATTAAAAATGTTCTTATAGCTCGAAAATTATTAGTTTTAGAGAGAGAAAGTTTGATCATAATATTTTTATTTTTAATAGTCATACATTTTTGCAATAATAAGTTATTTTTTTTATCTTGAAAAGTTCCGGAGATATAACAAAAATTATAAATTTACGCTTTTGCAAAGTTCCATTTAAGTCATTCTCACTAGAAAATTAGAATAGTTATTTTGTTTGTAGTGTTAATGTCTGGATACAAATTACAAGCAAAATCGTAATAGCTAATTTTTATAATACTAATATTGTATAAATTTTTTCTTAAGTAATTTAGCCCTAATTTAAGGGTTGGATACCAAAATACAAAAACCCTTCAGGGGAACCTTATCAAAACCTTAGATACCAAGTTTTCGCCCGATAGATGAAATAGTTTCGGCTCTAGGCTGAGAGTCAGAAAGACAGACAGACAGACAGACAGATGCCATATAAAAAAATAACCTTTTTCGGGTTCATGAAACGTCAACATCATCAAAATATTGTGTTCAATTTTTTATTGCAATCACAATACTTTCTCTCTCCAATGGGCTCGCGAGAAATTAAAGAAATTCAGATAGCTAGAACGGGTACTAATACCCGTGCACAAACCAGCAAAAAATATTTTAAAACTCTCACCTCGGTGGCTGCATGGTCTAAGGCGTCACTCTCGCTATGGACTAGTCTGCCGAAGTTGGAAGATTGAGGTTATATACCGGTCGGGTGTTCTGAGGTTTTTTCTCAAGTTGTTTTCCACTCTCCCTCCAACCAAATGTAGGTACACTTCAATCTAAATTCAACTTTCCTAATCCCTAACATAATAGAGTGATTAATACATAAAAGTAGAACCCAAAAGTTAATAATAAGTGGTGCTGAAAAATTTTTAAATCTAAAAAGGAATATATATATATATATATATATATATATATATGTATGTGTGTGTGTGTGTGTGTGTGTGTGCATCGTGGCTAGCTACCTTTCCTGGATATACACACTTAATTAGGGCCTACATTAATAAGAATAGAATAAGAAGGTAAGTTAGAGGAAACATACCCTTAAGAGAAGGTAATAAACAATTCATGAAAAACCACCCTCCGTAGCCCTACATCTGGCAGGGTTTTGAACCATGATCTCCCCATCACCTGCTAACAAACATATAAGATCTCGCGGTCTAGTCCACGCACCCACTAGTGCGAGCTACTTTATGCCCGGCCGGGGTTCAATCCTCGGTCCCGGCACAAATTTATCTGATTACCAAACCCTTCCTACACCTCTGACAAGACATCTTGTGAATGTGTGGAATGCCAGGCCGCCACCGTGGTTCGGATTCCACGTTAAACTGTAGGTCCTTCATTTCATCTCACAATCACCCAACCATTACACATTAGCGTAAGTGCGTATAACCCGAACGGCTAGTAAGACGCGGTGCTAATAATAATACTTTATGCCTTAGAAATATTTAGACGAGTAAAATTAATCTGATAAAGTAGTTCTTCTTTAGTGGAAATAATAATAGATTGAAGGACTACTAAAAAAAGGAGTATTGGTTTGGTTGATTTATGTAGTTACGTAATTCGTTGCAGTGAGTGAAACGGACAGTAACTTTAGAAATAGTAAATATTATTTATTGTTTGGTCCTTATAAAAATGTAAATTTTATTTTCGAATTACTCAAACACATAGCCCTAGAAGGTGTTCCAAGTCAAAATATAATTTATGAATATTATGTTTATCAAGATGAATAAACAAGGTTTGGTGGGACAAGAAGTGTCCATTTGAAAAATATTCGTTCGAATCTAATGGTCTTCACATAGAACGGTTTTGGCTGTCCGCTTCGAATTTTAAACCACGTGGATACAATTTTATATATTATATGACGCATGAGCGTGATTTCCCAATTATTATTATTATTATTATTATTTAGTAAAATTGTTTAATTCTCTGGATACGTATTAAATAATAATGATGTTAATATGTTTATGTTTCTGAGCAATTAAACTGTTTTGAAAATACAGTATTGTTATGTTAATTTATTTTACTGTCGCTTCAGCCCAATAACCTATCTACACTGCTAGCGCTAATACCGTCATAAGTGTAATGGACATAATAATAATAATAATAATAATAATAATAATAATAATAATAATAATAATAATAATAATATTTAGCACCGCGTCTTAGTACCCGTTTGGGTTGTACGCTTTAAGTACTAATTACGCTAATGGATTAGGAATTGGGAAGGTTGAATTAGAGGAAGTGAGTCTGCATTTGCGTGGAGATAGAATGGAAAACCATTTAGGAAAAACCACCCCCAGTTCACCCGACCAAGATTCAAACCTCGATCTCCCCTTCCTCAGCAGTCGAGCCCAACACGACAAGCGCGTTAGTCAACTACGCCACCGAGGCGGCTTAATGGACTATAGAAAAATATCTGCACGAGCTTGTAATCTCGAACTGGGATTGGGATTCAAGACTACAAATATAGCCGTACAGAGTCTTAAAGATAAAATATATAACGACATTTTTTTTTACCACCACTTCTTACTACCCTTTTGGGTTATACGGCTATGGACTAACTACACTAATGGGTTAGGGATTAGGAGCATTTAATTTAGAGGAAATGCACCAAACATTTGTGTGGAGGGAGAAGGGAAAACCATTAAAGAAAAACCACCCTCGGTGACCTGACCAGGATCGAACCTCAATCTCCTCTTATTTGGCAGACTAGTGCAACCCAAGAGTTGCATGTTAGAACATGAAGCCACCAAAGTGGTTATAACGGCTATTTAAATTTAAAATGACCATATATGTGGCCGCATGGTCAAAAGCATTATTCTCACAGTAGATTAGTCTTCCGATTATGGAGAGATCTCGGTTCGAATCTCGATTGGGTGTACTGCTAGTTTTTTTTACTGAATGGTTTTCCACTCTCCCTCCAAGAAAATGCATGTACATTTCTCTAAATATAGCCTTCATCTTTTCTAAAAATTATTGTAAATTAGTACACAAGCGTATCGTCCAAACGGATAGTAAGACGAGGTACTAAAAATACCAATTTGAAAAGGCAAGACAGATCGATCTGGATGTGATAAAATTTGAAACAAATAATACAGTAGGCGTGGACATATATGTAACTTTCTTTTCTCTGTTTTTTTTTCAGTGACAGACAGGTCAGGGTTCAAATTCCGGTCATGTGTACTGAGGAGTAAATGGTGCACAAAAAAACGCTTGAGATTTATTTGGACAATCTATATTTTGGTACTTTATATCTTACTACCCATCCGGGCTATCCACATTACACATAGATCTACGTATTGGGTAGAGATGAAACAAAATATATACTAATTACTACTATAGTATATGAAAAATATCCGCATTTACGTGGAGATGGAGTGTAAACCGTTCAAGGAAAAAAACAATCTCAAAAGACAAGGATGGAATTCGAACCTCAATTTTTTCTTCACAGAAAATCAGACTGGCACTTTTGTTTTTATACCCAAGAGTATGCTGCAGTTTATTTTTTGTTATTTAACATTAGGTAACTTTTTTTACTGTGAAACTGCTAAAATAAAAACGCAATTCACAATATGCATTCGGAAATAAATGATGAGATCACAAATTAGTTTAAAATATTATCGAAACGATAACATTATTTATCGTATTAAAATTCCTAGTTCAAACATCCTTAACTAAAAACATGTTTGTCTTTCAGTTAACAATTTATTGTTTTAGAATAATTAATGAGATATGTGCCACTCTTGCTTAGAGCTAATAGGAATAGTTTTGTTATTTTGTTTGTACAGAGACTAGCCAGGAGACTCAACTAATAAATCAATCGAAACTTCATTTACTGAACATGATGTAGTAAGTTGCTAGCCTGTAGTTTATGAACTGTGTGTTTAGAGTAGACCCCTCAGACACACAGGGGGTGGGGTGGGAAATGAAGGGGGGTCTTGTAGGGGGAACATATATTTTTTTATCCTCTTGAAAATACTATTTAAAAAAACAAAGAATAAATAACTTAAGAACCAAACTGGTTTTGTTTCCCCACCCCTTCCCCACGTACGTAAATAGTCATGTATTTTTTTTATTTTGTTAAAACGCCTTTTACTTAAGACATTTTTATGAGTTTCGATCACACCAGTTGGGATACTTTAAAAAAAACAGAAAAAAAACGTATATTTAAATTTTATCCTTTAGTTTAAAATGTATATTTTGAAGTAGCATACTCTTATTAAAACAAGGATATATATATATATATAATTATTATTAATTTTAGAATGGTAATGTTCTAATCTAAATATTTAATATATGTACTCAAATAAATTTCTTATAAATTTTGTGAAAGCTGCACTGTTGGAACATAATCTAGGCGAGTTTTTATTTTCTTTGACCTTATAATGGGCGATCAACTTCACGTTTTATTTTCTATAGGCAAGATGGAAATATGCATGAGTTGAAGGTCGCGCACATTTCTACCTGGGAGGTCAAATACACCTTCGTGTGGTAGCCGCACTAAGGTTTCCGCCCACGGACAGATAATTAGCAGGGAACATAAATCGACAGCGGGTCGTTTCCCTTTCAAATGTTTTTAACAATAAAGTCAGTGAACTACAATGAAGATATATGTGTTATTTTAATTGACAGCTACAGCGTGAATATTTCTGTATTTAGAATCATTTATTTATTAGAGGTATTTTACATGAACTTTCTAACCCGACTGATTATATCAGCAGACGACTTATAGGCTAACTTAAATCTATAGCAACCCGCCTCGTGGTGTAATTAGCAAACATGCTAGTTTCATGTTGAACTAGACTGTAAAGGACGGAGAGATTGGGGTTTGAATCTCACCTGGATGAACTGGGGTGGTTTTTCCTAAATGGTTTTCCATTCTCCTTCCACGCAAATGCGGGTTTAATTCCTCTATATTCAACCTTCCCAATTCTATTATATTTAGAGTAATTAGTATAACTCGAACGGGTAGTAAGACGCGGCGCTAAGTATTATTATTAAATCTATAGCAGAAAAAACACTCACCCCCTTGCCGTTGACTTACTCCGTAAGAAACGGTAAACCATATTTCACAAATTATAACTTTTTTGGCCATTTTGGGAATCAAGCCCGGAGGACTCAGTAGGTAGACACGCTATAAAATAAGTTAAGGTGTCAGACTTATTTAAGAACTGATAATGTGTGAGAAGCTTAATGTATTAACCTTAAGATACTTACTAACCAACTGAGAAATACTTCGTTTGAATCCCGATGTATTACATAATTTAGTTTTTACCTATCAATACATTTAACGGAAGAATTATTAATGCCTAGCCATGTCAGTGACCATGCAAGCTAGAAAACTTATCTCAATCTAGCCATCACTGGCAAACCAGATCATATGGAACTGAAACCTTAGTCTGTGTGCTCACCGGCACTTCACACATCCATGTTGAATATTAAATTCTTAAATAGTAGTTATATTATAAATCCATAGACTAAAAATGACAAACAAAATTGTGAGATTAGGTCCAAAGTAGGCAAAAAAAAAAAAAAAAATCATGACTTTTTTGTAAATATAAAATTTTGCAAACGGACATTTTTATTGCATGCTTATTTTGTTTTTGAAGACCAGAATGCCAATTACAATGTGGGATTTAAAAAAAAAAATTCTAATCATGCTGAAGAATTTTAATTTTTTATAGCACCTCTTTCGGGTTATAGACTACGCTTATGTAGGAATTACACTAATGTTTTAAGGGATTAGGAAGGTAATATCTAAAGTAAGTTAACCCATAGTTGCTTGGGGGAGAGTGGAAAAACATTTAGGGAAAACCACTCTCAGTACACACAACTGAGATTTTAACCTCGATCTTTCCGTAATTGTCAGTCTAGTCTATTGCGAGAGTAATGCCTTGAACCATGTGGCCACCGAGGTGGGTCACCTAAAAAAATTTGCTTCATTTTAGTCATAATTAGATTCTTACACTATCATTTAAACATAAATACAAAAATATAGTCATATGGAAAGGTACACAGTTAGTAAATAATGCTTCATTCTATTCTTTCATAAGTGACCTCCAATAGACTCAATTCAACCAAACAACTTGTGAAGAATTACCCTCGGTACAAGACTAACCAGGATGGCTCACTGGTATGCGTTGACGTGTCATTTCAAAGGACCAGAGCTCAAATTTTGTATCCAATTTGTAATTTTTCGCTTCATTGAATTCTGATCATCTATTATAACCTGATCCTGTATACCAAGGGATGCTAACCTTTTTTGATATCGTGTGCCGTATATAACCCTCATTTTATGGAGAGAAAAAAAGATGATGGTATTGGTTTCTGTAGCTTAACTCTTGAACTACAAGTTTTTTTATAGTCAGTCAAGACCTTGAGGATGGCCAATAAAGACCAAAACATATTTATTTGGTATGGCTAAATTTAAGGATTAAAATCCATAGAAGCTTAAATAGTGAATTCATCCAGACTAAATCTACGAGTTTTACCGTGTTGCTGCCTTGTTTGTTCGCTAAATCTTCTGTGGAGCAGATAAAATCAGTTTACGGCCCGATCCATTCCGTGGGCTATAGGTTACCGACCCCTGCTGTAGAAAATCATCACGCATCACTTTGTGATACACATGAAATATAAAATGGTCTTCATTTATTTAAAAAAAACATTATTCTAACATAAGCTTACATAGCATAGCTAAGTTTTACTTAAACTTACACTTAAAATAGCTTAACTCAGCTTAATCAATCTTAGCCTTACCTTATGCTTTCTTAATATTACATGACTTAAACTACAACATCCAGCAAATAAGGAAAGTTACTTTAAAATAATAAATCCCTATCTAAGTTAATTATTTTTATTTTCTTTATCTGAGCTAACTTTACTTATCATGAGCTAACCAAACCTAACAAAATTACACATTTTGTGAATTATTTCCGCCTTGGTGGCGTAGTTATCTAACGCACTATTTCATGTTGAGCTGGACTTCCAAGGACGGAGAGATAGAGGTTCGAATCTCGGTCGGGGAAATGGGGTAGGGGGTGTGTGTTCCTAAATGCTTTTACACTCTCCCTCCACGCAAATGCGGGCTCACTTCCTCTATAATAAGCCTTCCCAATTAATAACCAATTAGCGTAATTAGTACTTAGGCATATAAACCGAACGGGTAGTAAGAAGTGATGCTAAGCATTATTATTATTGTTGTTTGATGTTTGCAGGTTTCTGATAGTGTTTTTTTCTAAATTAAAAATAGTATCTATGTTTATTTAGGAAAAAGTTACTAAAACAAAGTTGTCAGAACTCAGACAAATAATTTGGTGTCCAAAAAATGTGCTTTTACTTAAAATATTTGAATCTTTTTATTTTAGATCTAGTTTTATCTATTAAAATACTTTATTAATGGACAAAAATAGTGATTTGAGATTATTAAGTTATGATGAATTAATGAGAGGTAAATTATTTAAGTTTAATTGAAAAAATATTCACCTTAAAGATACTTTGTTACATTAGATTAATATATGAATGTTCAATTTGAACAAAATTTGTTGAATTCTAGAATTTCTCCAAATAATTATCTTACTTAGGCACAACATTTATAATTTAATCAAATTAAATTATAAAGGTTGTGCATAAGTAAAGGAATTATTGAGGGAAATACTATAGTTCAATATAATTAAATTATAAACTTACAATTTTAAATTCTTGTAGGCCTACTTGTATTATAAGTATGTCATAATTATGTGTAATTACTTTTTTTAACTCAGTGCCTTATGATTTAAAAAATTACAAACATTTCAAACATTATGGTAACCATTTAACTCGTGATGTGTGCCACCATATATGTATACATAATTTTATTTGAAAGAGGGAATTATATTATTTTATATATTACAATTTTATTCAACTGCATGACAATCTAATTATTATATAGGCTATATAAAAAATTGCATCCGAGAGAAAAAATTATTTATAGGTGAAGTTTGATCTAAAACGTTAGAAATTAACTGATTTTCAAAATTCATACTTGTGTTGAACTTTATTTTTGTATTATATATTTTGTTGCAGTTGCAACATTGTATCTGTACAAATATTGTCACGTCATTTTTATAAATACGGCAATTTTTACGAATGTAGCTCAACGTTTGAATTTCCTTTTGAAAGCCAAATATTATTGTTCTACCTTTTTTTCAACAAATTTGACAGTATTATATTAGTTAATATTGCTAATATTGAAAGGTAAAATTAACCATATAGCAGAAAATGAATATATATTATATAGATATTTTTGGCATTGTTTCTTATTACCCATCCACATTATTTAAAAAAATTTTGTTTGAATTTCCAAAGCCCTTTTATTATATTTCAAAATGTTTTGATTGGTAATAAACTAGTTTATTTATAGTTTGTCACGTTAATGAAAACATTTTAATATTAAAGAATCACACATGTTAAAAATGATTTTATTTACTGTATTGCACTAACAATCCAGAAATAGTCCGTTTAATAAAATTAGTTCAATTGTTTCTGGGGTAAAAAAAAGAAGATTTTAAGGTTCAGGTCTTATAAAGGGTCTCGCTTTTTTTTGTGTGTGAGTGTGTGTTTTACAAATCCAGAAAAAATTAAATAGATTAAAACAAAAGTTAGAGAGCGAACATACTGATTTTGTAATGCAAATAGAAAAGTAAAATAAATATAAAAATTCGTGTTCAGTATTTCATAATTGAGGGCTAAATTTGTATTCTAAATTAATATATTTCCTATAAAGATATGTAAACATACTTTTAAATAATGAACAAATTTTATATATATCAATTTCATTGTGGCTCTAGTAATTATTAGCTCAAGCCTCCCTTTTGAAATCTTAAAAATTTCAATTTTAAGCTTGGGGGCAGAAAAGAATACATTGTATACTTTTATTACATTTTTTCACTAAATAAATACATTGTTTTCTGGTGATACTCTTTATAAAACTTTTTTTTTCAACCAAAATAGAGTCTTTTAATTTCATCGAAATCGTTTCCAAATGAATAAATGTGTTAATAGTTTAGAATAGAATGCAGGCCTATTACAGCTTGGCTTCCTAGCATCAGTAACGTTAAAAAAAAAGAAAAATTTGTATGAATACATTTTTTATAATTTTATTTTGTGTCTACGTTAAAAAGTGTGATGCCACAGGCAAAGTACCTCTAATGACGTCTCATTATCGCACTTTAGAAACGGCTTGAACATTTAAAAGGTGAAAATAGCTCTTCTTCAACGAAATATATTTTTTTTGTTCATTTTTTATCATTATTATTACAATTTATATCCTGAAGGGATTTTATTATTTTTAAAAAAATGGAGATACACAAGTGCTCATTTAGTAGCGGTAATTCAAGAGTGCTTTTACTTGAGTTAAAACAAGGGACTGTGTCATAAGCAGGGCTGATGACTGTCTGGGTTTCATGAATAAGACCAAGCCATTTTGTTAGGGGGGAATATTTACTGTAGCTTATAATATGTAAAGTCTGTATTATGGTTCTATTACTACTATTATTTAGTGTACGTTCTAGCGGGAATTCTCAACCTACCTTGGCTCATAGTACTCTTGTGAAGGAGATTAGAATCTCGCGAAAACTTTGTTGAAATTTTCGTAAGCGTTTTATTTTTTTAATTTTTTATTCAAAGGGGAATATATTATAATCTTACTAATATTATAATTGCGAAAGTTTGTTTTTTTGGATCTTTGTTACTCAATCACGTCCAAACTGCTCAACGATTCGATTGAAACTTTGTACGTTGGTAGAGTATGTACTCTAATAACATATTGGACTATTCCCAACCTTTGATTTTACATTAATTGTACAATACTAAAATTTAAACTTTTCATATACATTAATTTTACAATACTAGTGTTTAAACTTTTCGTATATAAGATATATTATATATTATCATATATAATATTTTGTAGTAAAAGAAATATATATTATTTAAGTTATCAATTATTAATATATTTTTTAATTTTATTTGAAAATTAAAAGATTTTATTAATTATTGTGGGCGAAGCCGTGACGGGTAAAAGGTAGTAGTAGCATATTATTAAAAAAATTAAGTGTTTCAATGTTTTAATTATTTAAAATAAAAAAGCTTTCATCAACAAAAACTGAATAAAATACATGACTACAGTTATAAAGTAGGCTAATAGTTGAAATAAATAAACATGCACACTAGCTAACCTCAATGTGAGATCACTAAAAATGGTTAGTAGTCATCATCAGGGAAACAATTATTATTAATGTTAGACTTGCGATTGATATTTTAGAGCAAGAAAGTATTATATATGGCCTAATGGTTGTCAAGGCATCACGTATATAATTCTCAATACTTAGCTGTCTATTTTAATCACTAGGCACTGGTACTCCCCGGCTAGTCCAAGCCAAAAAACAACCAATGGTGGTTCATTCTTCTCGTCAAATTTAACTTTTAGTGTGGAGGTGTTTTGCATCGGTTGCCATGGCACGTGGAATTCAGAGAAACAATAACAGATCAAACTTTATTCCCTTTCTTCATTTTCATCGTTCTGTGGTAGTATGTTTTCGTTATATTCACCCCCAAGATATCGCGCCACCCCAGGCCGATCTCGCAGCACCCCGGTTAAGAACCCTTGTTATAGGTTTTAAAACTATGGGGGGGGGGGTTAAGTAATCCAAAATGTGACCCTTTTGTTTTATTTTAAATTGCACCAAAAATAAATGTTGTTTGAATGCATAAATTTAACTAGTATTTTAAAACACAATATAAAAATGTTTGGATGCATATTCAGTTTAGTTGGACGTGGTGTAAAAGGAAAAAGTTTAAAATAGGGTTCTTTTGGTCTGCCTTCAGCATTCGATTAAAATAGAGGGGCTCACTACTAACAATGTTGTTCTAAAATTTTGTACTTTGCTTATGATTAACGTTATTTATATTTAAAAACTAAATAAAAAACAAGCTTTTTTCCAAAATATACCTTATTCTGATGAAATTTAAGGTGTTGCACCTACCTCTGCACCCTAGAACTCGTCACCTCATGAGTTCCTCTCAAGGATCCCGTTGGGCACATGTAGATCATGCATGTGAACTTTATTTATGTTGCAGGAGTGGATGCCAAACCTTGTATTTTATTGACATAAAGTAGATTTAAGAAACTTTTCTCTCATATATTTTTATTTTGTTGTTATGTAAACTTAAATAGGATATGTTTTAACGGAAGGTTCAAAATAAGTTTCAGGTATAGAGCCAGGATAGCTGATAGGCATATATATGACCTGCATTGGCTGAATATTGCACCACGTTATAAATCTAAATCAAACTTTAATATAATGGATTGTCCCACGAATTAGGAATACCTACAAAGTTTCTCAAACTTTTAACTATATTAGACGTGACATAAAAAAAATGTTCGGAAGATTTGGTGAAAGGTGCAGTAAATTAATGTAAAGTACATAAAAAGAAAGAAACCTTGTAGCTACGCTCCATATTTTAACTTTCTAAGTGACATTTTTAAAGTATATTATTTTAATACTGTAATTACAAGTAAGTATTGTAATTTAATTTTATTGATGTGTTAAACTTTTTGCCGAACCAAACTGTTTGGTTGCCAAAATGTTATTGAGCTTCAAGAGAAAATAAAGCTAAGCATTTTATAAACATCTCCATAAAGTGAGGAAAGTTTATTTCAGTAGTATAAGTTATATATTTTAAAAAACTTAATAACAATACAACCAACTTCAGTGGCCTCATGGTCTAAGGCGCTTCTCTCACAGTAGTTTAGACTGCCGATGATTTAGGGATTGATGTTTGAATATAGTTCGGATGGTTTTTTTTTTTCAAAATGATTTTACTCTCTACCTTTACGCAAAAGTGGGTAAACTTCCACTAAATAAAGCCTTCATCAATTTAAAAAAGCATTAGCTTAATTAGTACATAAGAATTAAGTCATAATGATATTAAGACGCTATGCTCAACGAAAAAATAATAACATTTATTTATTATTTATCCAGTTAATTGATATTAAAATACACTGTAGCGCTTTCACTTAAAGGTGCAGTGTCGTAAGGGATGAAAAAGCTCGTATATGTCCCGGGAAATGGGATGTTGGAGTGAGGGTGAGGGGTAATAAGCCCAAACTCAAATATTAACCATTATTTTCTAGTGTTGGCGTGTCTTTCTTTTGTACTGCTATAACATCTCGGATAAAAGTTAATTATCTCCTTTGGTGAAGAGAGGTTACCGGAAAAGTAGGTTGCGTTGCTCTTGCAAAATAACATTTAATCTAGTGTTTCTTTATTATGAGCTGCATGTACTACAATAAGGGTTATAACAGAAAACGGAAAAGGAGGAGTCGTAGATTAAGATAACAATACTTATTCTAATAACTAAGAATAACCGAATTTATATTCAGGGATAATATCGTCCATACTGACTCACTTATTTGTCTTATTATTATTATTAGCACCGCGTCTTACTACCCATTCGGGTTATACGCACTTACGCTAATGTGTAATGGTAGGGTGATTGTGAGATGAAATGGAGGACCTACAGTTTAACGTGGAATCCGAACCACGGTTGAGGCCTGGCATTCCCCACACTCACAAGATGTCTTGTCAGAGGTGAAGGAAGGGTTTGATAATCAGATAAATCTTTGCCGGACCGAGGATTGAACCCGGCCGCCAGCATAGAAGTCTGACACCTTACCCCTAGACCACCAGGTCACCCTTATTTGTCTTAAAAAGCACAACAAACTTGTTGATTACTGTAAACTTTACATGGTTTAAAAAAAATCTTATTTTCCCCCAGGATTTATATAACTATATATGGAAATAGTCCGACACCTTAGTACAGTCGGTAACATGTTTATCTACTGCGTTAAGAGTCCCGGGTTTGATTCCCGGCATGGACGAAAATTTATCAATGATGGCATGTGAGTTTATTATTTCACATTGTTGAATTATAAACTGGGGACTGGATGTTGTGCCTGTACTAATAGAGGTAAGGCATATAAGGCTATGACAGGCCTAACAAGCGGGTAATGGAAAATATATGGCTTGAATAAAAAATATCCTGGACCACAGACTGGAAATATTAATGAATGTAAAGTAAAGGTATGGAACAAATAAATACAAAATGATACAGATATTGGAAGTTATATTAAATATAAATAAGTATTTTGTCTGGTGTACAATATGTAGTATGAATAATTTTTTGCTTATCTCTAGAGATATATTAGTGTTTAACATTTGACTATTATTTAAGTGCCACAAAATAAAACCCATTTAACTGAATATCTGGTTTGACTTCCAATTGTTCCGAAGATATATCAATGTGAAATAATATATGTTTCCATTCATAGAAAGATAAGTTTTTGGTTGGGGATCTAGTTGTTCTCTGATGGTGTATTAGGTTAAGTATCAAGCAACCACTACACTAAAAGAGAGACACAAAAAACAATATAATATATTTTTTCTCACTACATAATGTTAAGAAAATTTTAAACAAAAATACATTAATCTTTGGAAATGATATTTTAAAATCCAAGTAAATTAATATTTAAAATGTTACAACAGTTGAATTTTAATAGTAAGGGTCTTATTTGACAGATAAACATGTACTAGGTCAACTTTAACGTATTCATACGTCATATATTATCTGCAGCTGTCACTTCTGGTAGATATTATCAATATTTATAGAATAACACCCAGAAAATAGTAGAATTATATAAATTTTGCCAGTAAAAAGAAAGTTTTATTCTAAAAGACCCATCATAGAATATTGGACTGTATTACAAACACGATTAACTTCTTTAATCATTCATGATATGAATAAATTTGGCATTTACTGTAAATTTAATATTCGAAGTAATATTATGTTATCCAATCATACTGGTGTGTCTGTAGCAAATACTATAACGAATCAAGGCCAGTCGAATCGAAGGTCGTTTGAAAGAGTCTGATTTTTCAGACACCAGAACAAATGGACACAGTTGATTGTATATGCAAGACACCTAAACGATTGGGGACTGGTTTGGTTGATCAATGGAATCGATTAACTAATGACTAGATTCTATGGTTGAATGGTATAAGGTGTCACTCTCGCCAAAGAATGGACAACCATTGATGGATATATCGGGCTACGAGTCCTTGGCGTGCTTGCTAAGGATAGTTCTTAATCATTGATTTTCTACTCTCCCTTCAATCAAACACTGGTATATTTCCTTTAAATTTTACATCCTATATTCCTGGTAAATTGACTTGTGTGAAAATAGGGGGGACTGACTGATAGGAATGGGTAAGCGGGGTTGTACCTTGTAGTGTTCCAGAGAGGTAATTCAGTCTTATTTGAATAAGTATCTTTCCAGGGGTGTTGTCGAACTGGTCCGATGGTTGAAGGACCACCCAATTAGTAAGGTCGAACTGGTCCGATGGCCAGTGCGAAGGATTGCAAGGGTCACTGTCGAACTGGTCCGATGGTTATTACCAAGGGTTGGGAGGGGAGGGAGGTTAGGTTAGGTTAGGTTAGGTTCACCCGCGTCATCTGTAAATAAATGCGCTGAACACCCTTTCCTTCTTGAACACCACCACTTTTGGCCCGTTTGTGTCTTGTCCGCCTTAGAATATTTAAAACCTTCATGCACTACTAATTTACACCTTCTCTCACTTAACATTGAAAACATCACTGCACACCACTCTGCAAACAACTGACAATTACAAATTGGGTGGTCCTTCAACCATCGGATCAGTTCGAAAATACCCTTCGGTACGGGCTTGAAAGTTCCTTTTGGAATGTCTTGACCGGCGGACCAGTTCGACCTTACCCCTTTTCAGAACCGAATGTGTTTTTTATATTAAATACAAACATATATATAACATTTAAAAAAAATGTTTTTCTGAGAAAATTATGGAGGAACTGTGAACAAAATATACACAATAGATTGTTAAAAATTATAAAAAAGAGCTCTCAACCAAACAAAACCAGAAGTGTCCGTTCTTACTTTCGTAAAGTCACACTAATTACACATATTTTCAGTAAATCTATTTATCTATTTTTAAAAGTTTTTAGAGAATTGAACATATTGCTTATTACAAACAATATAAATTAACTCACTATCTGAAGCCACACACAATTGACGAGTTTCAATGTTTATATACTAGAAAACATAACGCCTCAATAATGCATACAATATCAATTTAAGAAAGCATTTGTAAGATGATAAGACATGGTTGACTATAAAATATATAACAATGATATATTATTACATTACAAGCTACCATATAAATCAATTAATATCATTATAATATTTATATTTAGCACCGCGTCTTACTACCCGTTCGGGTTATACGCTTTAAGTACTAGTTACGCTAATGGACTAGGAATTGGGAAGGTTTAATTAAAGGAAGTGAACCCGCATTTGCGTGGAGGGAGAGTGGAAAACCATTTAGGAAAACCACCCCCAGTTCACTCGACCGAGATTCGAACCTCGATCTCCCCGTCCTCAGCAGTCGAGCTTCAACACGACAAGCGCGTTAGCCAACTACGCCAACGAGGCGGGTCATATCATTATAATGAAGCAATTTAAGTTATGTCCTGATAAGTTATCAATGCTGCGACCAGCTGTGCACCCCAGTGCTGCGTGTTGACTATCTCTACATAAATAAGGGGGGTGGACTTGAGATTAGTTCTGGGTTCTTTCAGTAACAGACACACCTAGCTAGACGAGTTTCAAAGAGTATTGTGTTCACTTAGGATCTGGAGAAATGGTGAGGAAAATTATCTATTTGCAAACCAACATATAGAGATTAGAGATAAGACACGGCATTACAATCGCTTTTCAAAATATCCTAAATACACAAATGTATATATTGACCTAATTTTATATATATTTAGCACTGTGTTGTACTATCCGTTGATAATATCAATTTCAGTTTAATAAGTAGGCCTGACTAGAAGCATTGCAAATATTTGATACTATATAACGTTTATGACAGTTAGAAATATAATGAAAAAACCCTATTCTCAATTAAATTTTGGTCTCTTTTTCAATGGATGTGTATTGGCTTTACTTTTACGAGTGACTGGAATGTTCCTTTGTCAAATTTAGATGATACACAACATTTAGTAGCTATTTTTCTGTTTGACCCCTTCCATCAACTAATATTTCCTAGAGTTAATTCTAAAGATTTAAGGTTTTAAACATATTATGATTTTTAGGAGTGGTCCCTTTGCCTTCCTGCCAGATTTTAATTTTCTACCTCATCTATAAGTTTTTTTATAACCCACATTCCCCTCTCCATTCTTAGATACCCATTTTGAAATCTCCCGTTTTTATATTTTTCTCGTTATTTGGGGCAATCCCTCGACTTTCTTGCCAAATTTCAGTTTTCCAGCTCACCTGGAAGAGGTTTTTCTCTCCGGACATTCAACTTTATATATTTAGAGATAGAAACAATGATTTGACATCAACTATTTTTATGAAATCACATAGCTCAGTTTCAAGTGTTACAAACGAGTTTAAAACGATGGATGTAAACTTAAGTAATAAAATTAAATATGAGCCTCACTATCACTAATTATTAATAAATTAACTTAATGATACCGTGGGTATATAAGCGATATTTGACACTTTGAAATAAATATGGGTGCTTAATGTAGCTTTAGATGAACCAGTTTAAAAAAAAGATGAACAAAGCACTGGGTTAAAGATATTTATTTTTTATTTTTTTACTTATTTAACATATTTATCTTCTTATTTTTACTATCTTTAATAATCATTTTTGAAAACTGATTAATTAGTTGCATTGTTTGGAAACTAAGTTAATACCAAACCATAACACTAATACATGTATAACCTGGTTTAAAGTGGTATAAATATTAGAAACTATTTTAGGTGCTGCCCGAGATTGAACCCGGTACTCTACCACTCCTAAGCAAAGAGTCAAAGAACCGGGTAGCTATTAATACCCTGTGCAATATTTGCTAGCGTTATCAATATATTATGTGCCTTGTATTAAAGAAAAAATCCCGTATCTTACAAAATGATTAATGGCAGAAGCAGATGCTTTCTGAAATACATAAGAAGAAATCTGTTGCATTCCCCCCTACCCCCATCTCACCCCTGAGAGAGAGAGAGAGAGAGGAATAAAGAATGTCTAACTCCCGACATGTACACGGCACTAACAGAAAAACTTGGCGGCGGTCTAGGTGTGCTGTAGTTTGGTCACATCTGATTGGTTGCGTTCAACGGGTCGAACCTTTTTTTTTTCTATTCGTAAAAAAACAACAGAAGTTAAAACTAAAAAAAAAGAGAGTTAAAAACAAAAGAGCGTCGTGACATTGCATTAGATGCCACCTATTGGGACGACACTGGCCCAAGTGATATTGTAGTGCTGTGTTCGCCAGCTGGATGGAGTCTTGTTCAAATTGTAGGGGATGTAGGATTGGAAAGTATGATTTTGATAGGAAGAACAGTAGAAGCTATTTACTAAATTTACTAGAACAATTTTAATATAATTATACACCAAGTCATGTTATCTGCAGCTGTCATTTTTGATAGATATTATCAACACATATAGAATAACACAAATAATCCAGTAAAATGTTATCAATTTTGGCCGCAAATATTATTATTATTATTATCATCATCATTATTATTATTAGGACCGCGTCTTACTACCCGTTCGGGTTATACGCACTTACGCTAATGTGTAATGGTAGGGTGATTGTGAGATGAGATGGAGGACCTACAGTTTAACGTGGGATCCGAACAACGGTGGAGGCCTAGCATTCCACACATTCACAAGTTGTTTAATACACTTCTTGTCAGAGGTGAGGGAAGGGTTTGGCAATCAGATAAATCTGTGCCGGGACCGAGGATTGAACCCCAGACCCCCAACACAGAAGTCTGACTGACACCTTACCCCTAGACCAGCCGGTGACCAGTTGGCCGTAAATAAATATGTTTTAATTTTCTCTACTGTTCTTTCCACCATACTGAAAATTAATGTGGGGATGAGAGAAACGTAAGGTCGGTGTTTTTGTAATGTTCATAGCAAAATATATATATTCATTACGGTTTCCAGCCAATGGTCTGGGTCAGTGTTTTATTCAAGCAATATATTTTCCTCTACCAGCTTGCTAGGCCTGTCTTAACTTCACATTCCTTATAATCTAACTTAAAACTAGAACAGGCAAAACATCCAATCCCCGGGCCGTTTAGTTATCTATGTGAAATAGTAAATCCACATTTTATCAATGATAAAGTTTTCGACCATGCTGGGAATCAAACCAGGGACCCTTAGCTCAGTAGACAGACACGCTACCAACTGAGCTAAGATGTCGGATATCAAAATAATTGTTTAGTCAAAATAAATCAAACATTGTTTCTATACAAACATTTAGTTTAATTTTCTCCACATAGTGATATCAACAGTTTGTTGAATATTTTTCATGAGCATAGTGGCATTATCTAAAAGCCTTTTCTTAATGAAGATAAAAAGTTTTCATGAATTTCCGAGACATCCTTGACAGATATTAAACAACTGTTCGTTGTTGAGGTTACCATATTAATAAATTTAAATGCTATGTTTGCACTGAAGCAATGTTTGTTTGATTTTGACCAATAACATGTTGTGTTATAAAAACTGTAGCAAAGACACAAACCTTTTCTTGCATTCCTTGCATCCCCACCTTAAGAGAATGAGTTTTTATAACACTTAATTTTTTGTACAGTAAATATAATGTTTCTCCAGTACAAACATAAAGCCTGGTTGTATAAATATATTTTGTTCTTTCAATAAGTTACTAAAAAGCCAATTATTCAGTAATCCTTAGGGACTTTCAACCAATGTTTCGAATAAAATTATTTTGCTAGCTTTTAGTTACCTACAGAGTCAACTATAGTTTTAACACATTTGTAATGTACGTGTTTTTACCCACTTCGGTGGCCGCATTGTCTAAGGTGCTACTCTTGTAGTAGTCTAGAGCAGCGATTCTTAACCGGGGGGCCATGAAAGGTTTTTAGGGTGCCCCGAAAAAATAATTAAAAATGTTATTTTCTTATTAAGTTAAGGAAGTCAATTATCTTAAATTTCATGTTTTGGAAGAAATAATTCGATGACCGTAAGAACGTAAGTACGGTAGGCTCTCGATTTTCCGGGGTAATGGAAGGGGGAGGGGGGGAAAGCACGGATAATATAAATTACTGATAGGACAATTAGTCCACATCTGTTTACCAACGGCATTCAAAATTTGTTGCCCTTTGTTTCTACTTATTTATGTGAAAAGGAATTTTCCACAATGGTAAATATTAAAACGAAGCTTCGAAATCGACTCTTGCATGTGAATAGCAATAAGCAATACATTCTGAACAGGAAAAGACCAATTATAGAAAGTGTTAAACCGCAGAGGTCCCATTAAATACATTTAGGTAAGTCAATTTCTGTTGTTTTATTTGTTTGTTATTATAATCAGTAAATAAATACAAAACTAAAAGTTTAAGTAAAAAGTTTAGCTTTGTCATTGAAGTCACAATTATGTATACTAGCTTTATTAAATAGTATCACTGTCCCAAGCCCATCTTAACGGCTAAATTGTGAGACTTATCTTCCATTATTTATATTTTTCAGTTCTCATAAACGTCTGTAGCAAAGTGGATTCTTTTGGATTCTCACCCTCTCACAAAGTTATTATGCAAAGGTATTTTTAAATTCCTTCTCAATACCAGTAACTTAGTGGGAGAGCACCAAGAAGTTTTGCAGACATTTATAAATCCCGGATTATTTATGAAGAGCTTTGATATATTTTAATATAGAGTGTATCCAAACAGTCCCTAGTAGGACCCTTTAGTTTTAGACTTTACGAAGTTTTGATCTCGCGCTGTTCATAGCGAAGACTGCGCCAAACTATTCGAATGGCAACAACCTTATTTAAAATGGCGGAAAACGGAAGTCAGTGCTCTAGCAGACGAAACGATAATACTAAAACTATTGCCAGTCAAACACCGTAACCGACACCACGAGAACATCGCACGGCTGGAAGCCTTCGTATCCATGGTGACCAAGATCTCGAGGAAACTGCATAGGTATTGTTCGCGACTATTCTGACAGATCAACACTTGGTCACGTGATTGCCAATGCAGCTATCAAGGGCACGAGTCAAGGCGGGTGACACCGCATGAGTAGACTATTCAGATACATCCATAGTTTTCACCAAAATGTAGGAGAAAGTTCTGACAAACGAAATAGTTTATATTTTAGGTTTAGTAAATGTGTAATAAATTACTTAAACCCCTATTAAATAATCTCAAATTATCTTAGAATATTTTGTTGTGAACCTATCAAAACATGACTTTATTTGGTAGATAAACGGTTTCTTCTTACCTTTTACTTTTAGCTCAAAAGTATGAATTTTCGCGTAAAGCGTCGCTTGATTTTTTTTAATTTAAGCTCAAAAATTAAACTTTTTAACTGTTCAGAACCTGCTGATAATTTTCTCCGACATTTTGTTGAAAACGACACTAAAAAATACCAAACAACCTTTTAAATAATGCGCGATTTCTAAACGCCTGCGACGCGTCTCATGGCTCAAGCATCTAACACCCTTGCCGTGTGCACTTTATAAACCAACTCATTATATCAGCTCACGACTTATAAACTAACTTGAATATGAATCACACAATACCCAGCCCCCAGCTGTTAATTCATCAATGAAAAAAGGTGAAGTCCTGATTTTTTTAATAATACATTTTTCTGCCATGCCGAGAATTAAATCCGGCATCCTATCTCAGTAGTCAGACACGCTATTCACTAAGCAAGTATGTAGAGCCAAAATCTTATTAAATTCTTAAAAACTACAGGCCCAATTAAGTTTTAATATTTTTTCAATTTAATCAAGAAAATATAAATGCCAGAAATAGCTTTCAGCATCTTCTGTAGAGGGACTTACCCAAAGATAGAATCCTCTCTCAGCTCTCCTCTCCAACAATACCACAAAATAAAACGCAGGCATGGCCCTGCTCTCTTTTAGTTGAACTTTTATCTTACGAGAACAGTTTGAGAAAGGTGAACTTTATCAGCGTTCATCTGTAGTGCGGGAAAAAAATCCATCTTTACTTCAAACTGTCATAATCTACCCTGCCTCCGGGACTTAAAGTCAGGAGATCCATTCTCTGGTGATACAATAATTACTGGCCTTTCAAATATCCGTAGGACTACGTTCACACGACCAAAATAAAAAATAAATGTTTAAATTAGACCAAAGTCTTAGATGAATCTTGCTAAGCTAAGAGGTTTTTCTTCTAGTTCTCCGAGACTAATGTGAATCATATGATTCCCCTCCCCTCACACCCCTTTCCTATTCTAAAATAATGTATGGGATGCAAAACTTTCATATGCACACACACCTTCTAATTCATTTCGTTACTAGGAAAGAAAATTACACCCCAGTCGGCTAATGGAATCATTAAATTAAAAGTTACCTACTTGCGCAGCACTTTAGGGAATCTTAAACCCAGTCATCACCGTACTGCCCCTCAAGTTAAAAAAAAAACCTTAAGTAAACTTCCAATGCGGTTAAAACAGTCTAAATTTTCTTTTTCCGCTCCTGCTTTTTTTGCTAAACGCACATCATGTTGATTACGACGTCGGTTTTATTCCATTTAATGGTTTAATACGCCTTCATCCCCTCTTAAAACCTCAGGTAAAATAGCTTTCAAAGTGTTTGTAGACCTGACTAATATTTCTAATAAAGCCGGAGTTACGGCATTCTTAATTAATGGCCACATAACCTCACTTTTTTTCCCTTTCCCCTTTCCAAGACGCCGACTCTATTTAATAGATTCCTCTTCTCCTGGCCCGCCATTGTAAGGCGAGTGTTCGAAATTTAAATTATATGGCCGTTTGCATCTTAGTTTCACAGCGGCTCTCTCACTCCACGAGTCCATTCAGAGATGGCGCTTGTGATTGGCGCAACCTGGCATTATGTTGGCAGAGAGGAGCCCGCCGCGGACCGCGCAGGAGCGGACTAGGAGCCGGGTTTTTACGTCACGATCCTTTTCTTAGATATTTTCTTTTCTTATTCTTGAAAGATACGATTTACGTCCGTGATTAAATATTAGCATTATGCTTCTAAAGTATTAGATGTAATCAGTGAGTACCTCATCTTTAGTAGACATGTATAGCTTGTTCATCTGAGTTGTACTATTTTAAAACAAAAACATCGTTTTCCCCACCGTCCGTGTCTCATCATACATTTGGGTCACACGTTTTTAAATAGCACTGGTTTGTTAAGGACGAGCTAGAAATAATGCATAAGATATGTTCCCGCATTCATCTGTAAGAGAGAGTTGGTGAACTGAGTGAATTGGCAGGTTCCAAGTAGTATAAATGTCGTCACTTTGTTCAACATACATTAAAAAATCTTTCAACTGTTTCCGTTCTGTCCCTCACCCTTGTACAGTGTATGTTTTTTTTTTGTTTTTTTCGGTCCTGGCGACCCATCATGTGCAATGGGGTAGATTTTTTATATACTTTTCCCACCCCTAACCTACAGACGGTACATTTCAGCCCGTCAGGATGCCATATTATGTCATTGTGAAATTATGTTACATGTTCAATATCGTGTCTGTTCGGGGCTGGTTTCAACTGTTTGTTCCTTTATGTTTACTGTATTATTTATGTTCTTATTATATGGTTAGAAACAAATAAAACCTTACAAACAAAACAAACCTTAATAAATATCACACACTATGATTAAAGGTAAGATTAATAACTTAACCTAAGTATTTATATATTTAAAGTGAACCTGGGCCAATTTCAACTTCAATACCGATGACTAGGCCTACTTCACTCTTCAGTTCTCTCAAATAATCAACTACTATCTACTTATATTAGCAAAAGTGAGTATAAGCTGTTAGACACCCGTTGGGATCCTATTTATGAAACATTTAAGTTTGTAAAAGGATCATCCACACGCTACTTGTGTCAAATCTTTCAGATTCGTACATTGGTGTCTAACTGTGATAACTCTTTGAGTGATCTGGTGCGTCAAGCTAAGATGCAACCCGCTTAGTAAAATAGATTTGAAATCTCCAAGTAGGCAATGTCGTTAAAAATTACTACCGAGTCGCTGGTGGCCGTGATATCAATGATAACTCAAATTATTGTCATACGTTCATCATAGGATATGTTTAAACAATGAGATAATAATGACCCTCTGCATGGGTTGATTCCTGGATAGCTCAGTGGTAGAGAATGGGTGCTGACGAAGGGTTATGGGTTCAATTCCGTGCCAAATTTACAACTACGTAATTTATTGAAAATTTCTTGCTTATTTTTGTATTGTGTTTAATAAATGTTCTTCTTAGTTTTATTCGACTGTATGGGTGTTCAACAAAACCAACTTGGTAGTTTTCTACTACTTGTTTGTGACTTAATTACTTGGTAAACCAAACACAAGGCCGCAGACAATGGTAATGAGGACATAATTAGAACCAGGGAAAGGGCGGGCGAGACAGAGTGCATGCGTATCGGAATAATTTAGATAGATGTTAATGCAGTGTTTGTTTTTTGTTTGTTTTTTTATATGATCGGTAATTAGGTATTTAGAACGTTGTTGCCTGTGGTTGTGGCAGATAAAACAGAGGACTGTTAGTATCGGTCTGCCATCAAGCCAGGGCCTCACATATGAGGAAGATATGAGGAAGAGAGTGGTTGGGGCTTGGTGTGATAGTGATCTCATCCCTGCAGTCAACAGCAGTGACAGATGGGTTCATCTACCGCTGAATAAATAAATACAAATAAAACACATTCTCCATGCACTCGTCCAATGTGGGGACGGAGCTGCCGGTTTGGAGCACTGGTTAATGGAAATTTACATTAGTTTTAATTTGTTATAATTATATGATTTGTTAGTTTACGTCTGTCAAAAAACTTTCAGGCAATGATGCTGGCTAAGGGTGAGAGCGATCAGACATTGGCTTCAATCTTTTTTAAAGGGCCTGGTTCGAGTCTTATCAGGATATTTTATAAGAGCAAATGTATTTTATGGAGTATTGGAATTTATATATATATATATATATATAGTTTTCTTCCATCTAATATAATCACTCGCTATGATTGACTTGTCAAATCGATTTTTTTTTTCTCTCTTTTAACTCCACCCTCAACTCTTTTCCTGGTCGGTGACCTGGTTGGTGGTCTAGGGGTAAGGTAGTCAGACTTCTGTGCTGGCGTCGGGTTCATCCTCTGGTACCGGCAACAGATTTATCTGATTAACAAAACCTTCCTTCACCTCGACAAGACATCTTGTGAATGTGGGGAATGCAGGCATTCCCTGTTTTTCGGATTCCACGTTAAATTTGTAGGTCCTTCATTTCATCTCACAATCACCCCCACCATTACAACAGTAGCGTAAGTGCGTTTAACCCGAACGGGTAGTAAGAGCGGTGCTAATAATAATAATAATAATAATAATAATAATAAACTCTTTTCCTTTTTAACAAGTAGATTGAACTTATAAACTCCTTTTTTTATTAGACATTGGCAAGTCAATCTTAGCAAATGATTATATTAGATGGAAGAAAAATATTTTCTTTAATTCATGTTTTTATTTATTATTAAAGATATTTATATAAGGATTCCAATAAAGTAATAACACTGATTTTAGCTCACTTCCATGGTTCAGTATTGATTAGAGTGTTTGGTGGTTAATTGTGTCACTAACTCAAGGTCGTATGTAGACCAGGCATGTCAATAATTTAACATCATAATCAAAGCCTTTACGTACACTACCACCTTTTCATGGAATTTAATTACCAAAAAAGTTCATCTGAAGTTTTCATCATCAATGGCTAATATTTGTTTGGATTTCAGTTTCAGTATAATAAATAAAATAATAAATAACTCTAAGGTTGACCAGTATTTCTTCCCCCATCCAACCCCTCCATACGTTCCCAAAACACAACTTGGTGTTCAATGTAATTGGCTTCAAATAACTCCTCCTTCAACCTCACCCTGCACCTACTTGGTAGGCCTCAAGCCACCACTGCGGAAATGTTAACGATTGAAATATTACCCAAGAATTTTCATCTTTACTAGTAAGTCACTCGCATCGACCGTCTCAAAGTCTCAGATCTCATAATAATTTTGACTTAAAAAAAAGTTTGACACCACCATTTTGAAAATACTATGACGTGAGTTACAAGAATATGCAATTAAAAATATGAGTCTCATTTTAAAAATCAAAGTGACCTTAGCAAAACCACCCAAGGTCATACCTACCCTCAAAACTAAACCACTTTTGTATGAACTCTTTTTTTTCAACATGCGTTGTTTTCTAGATATTTAAGTGGAAAGATTTAAAATGAACATACGGTATGTACATGATTATATACACTGAACTTCAGCGACGGGGAGATCAGGGTTTGAATCCCGCTCGAGTGAAATGAATTTTCAGTATTAATTTTGCTTACAAAGCATATAGTCTTTCTTTGTGTTGATTTATCATCAAATACTACTGCTTCTACTACTATTACTAGTAAATATAATTCATTTTTCAATTCAATTCATTTGATTTGGTTTTTAAATGCGAAAACTTTACAATCCCAGGGTACCTAAAGATGCACCTTCAGGTTTGGACGCTATTTATTAAAAAAATAAAAAGTGTCCTAGATTTCCCGGTTTAATTAAGATCCATCAATAGTGCTATATTAAAAGCTATGACACACCCCACACACGCGCACAAGCGCATACACATACACACGTCCTCAACCAGACATGGTCGTCATATTATCACCCACAGCTGTGGCCACGGTTTACAACCTTGGGGTCCGAACCTGATCGAAGTCGTGGCATGTTTCTGTCGGGGTCACAATGCTTGTTTATTTTATTATTTATAAGTTTATTATTGTTATTATTAGCACGCGTCTTAATTACCATTAGGGTTGAGCACTTACGGTAACTGTTTATGGTAGGGTGATGTGAGAAGAAATGAAGGACCTACAGTTTAACATGGAATCCGATCCTCGGTGGAGGCCTGGCATTCCCCCACAATGCTTGTTGAGTTTAAATATTTTTTAAAGTGATTATACCTTTATATGAAGGTGCAAAACTCAAAATATAAGTGTAAGCGATTTAAATAATAAAAACCGTTAAGTGACTGTTTCAGTTAATTGCTGACCTATTGTGTTACAGTCCAGTGTTTGGACGATGGAACTGCTACCATAATTTATAAAATACACAGGGTCAGTTCATTCTCTTTTGAGATATCTCAGTCGCATCTGTATTTCACTCTACACGCATTTTATAATATTTAAATCAAGCACACGGGATTTACGTCATGGTTATTTGGTTTGTCGGTGATGAGGTCAGGATTCAAATCTCGGCTCTGGGGGTGATTTTTCCTAAATGGTTTCCTTCTTCTACCTCCACCCGAATAAAGGTGTATATATCTCCTTTAAATTTTACCTACCCCACTAGTGTAATTAAATGTGGACAGTCAGGATAGATAGTAAGATTCAGTGTAAAAATTATATAAAAAATAGGATATGAACGCCTGTAGGTTATCAAGGGGTCACGATGGTCTTTAAGACGGAAATTGCAGTCAAACGTTTCAAAAGTTTGTAAACCACTGATATAAGGGCCACCGTAAGAGGTGGATCTGAGGTTTTGTCTTCCATCCTGATGCAATGGTGGTACACACAAGGTGGTTAGGTTAGGTTATGTTAGGTTAGGTTATACACCAGACCCCCAGCCACCAGGTTAAATGGCTCCACTCCGTAGGAAAGCTTGAGCCATCACACGCGTATTGCATGTTGCCATCAAGGGGTATTAAAAAGAAGCCCATTTTAAACATGGTTTCACTAGAGAGGTGGAAAAAATATCCATCCCGAGTCAATCGGCCAACCTCCACAAAGCTAGTGTCAGGTTGTGACCCAATCTCCTCTTCACATAATCCTACCCCTCAAAGAGTTCAAGCAGACTGAACATTTTGATAACAATGGTCACTTTAAGATCAACATGTTAAAAGAGAGTCGTTTAAAAAATACATATTTGGAAGTTATTTTATTACTGATCAGTGACAATAGCGAACCCCAGTGTTGATGGACTCAACTTGCTCAAGGAGCGCAGCGAAACCTTCGTGAGGCTGAGGATCTGATGTACCCCTATCTGTACCCGAGGATGATTCTGCAAATGGGATTTATAGCTATGGTATTTCCCAACTTCCCTCTAAAAGATAATCTAGATGCACTTCCTGTAAGATACCATCCTAGCCTTGGTCATTAACCACCCTGTCGTTTAGGATGTTGCCTACTGATGTCGGATCAGTGAGTTAAGAAAGAATTGCCCATGTTAGTGTAATTACGTTTTATTTGATGAGTTTTATAGATTCAATATCGAAAAAAAACATATTATTTGATAATAAGTTCTAAATGAAAATTACATTGTCACAAAATATTTTTTATCCTGAGTTGTTTTTTAGTAAATTCATTTTATTAAACCCAGTTAACAGCTCATAAAATTGTATAGTTTAATTAAAAGTATGTAAAAGTCCTCTAAAAACAGCTATGAATGTTAATATGCTTCTACATGAAATGTTGACGATAAATTGATATTGATCATATTGTAACATAACATCTGAAGGCAGCCACCTTGGTTCGCGGGAAAGGTTTAATCGCTGTCAGGCCACACGGATTAAAATACAATGATCTTTGCCGTTTTAGGGAAAACCTAGATAGTCTCTATAAGATTATACTCCCTTTTGCCTTTTTCCTACAACCACCATTTGTCTTGTTGGTAAGAAAAAGGGTAAATAATATTACAAAATGTTTATTTCAAGGTAAAGAAGAAAGATCACTGCTGGTTCTCAAATGTCTTGAAATTTTCTATTGTGAACCTATCAACATAATCACTGTATTTGTTAGAGGAAGCTTTTTCGTCCAGTATAATCGCATAGTGCTACCAATATGCTTAAAAATTCGTTTAAAATTAGCTAATGTCACATTTTCACATGTATCTTTCCAATGATAAAACTTTAACTATAGGGTTGTTAAGGAAGAAATGCACTTTTGGAATCCTTCGACTTTATTTTGGCGTTAATCATATTTATAAATAACGATTAGTAGAATTAAATATTGCGTTAGAGCTGAACGTCAGTGCAGAAGCTTCTCACCAACTGAGATGGCCCTCTTAATATGAAAATGTATCTAAGAATGTCAAAACATTTCCAAAATAATAATCAACTCGAGCATATTTTTATAAAATTGATGCACTTATTGGTAATCCTTCTTTAAGACATTATTGTTGTTAAATTATGTCATGCCATACATAATAATCAACCTTATTTTAAATTTTTTCACCCACCATGTCTTACTACCCGTCCGGGCTACACGTATTTTAACTAAGCTAATATGGCTGGTTTGAGGAAGGGGGAATTTTAGAGGAACTAGAAAAAATATCTACTTTCACGGAAATATATGTTTATGTTGTTTAAAAAGCCATTTATATTGAAATTGGACTGTAGTTACAATAATGGATGCAGATTTATTTGTTAATTCTCTTTTCGTCGACGATAAGTTATTGGTAGTTGATACTTTACCGAACTCTGTTGCAATGAGCAAATGAAGGGAGATATCTAGTAATACGACATATATTACATGGTATTTGTAGCCTGGGTCCACTAAACCCTGTGAGGCACGCTATCGACAATCCGAAGTGATCCTGGGTTCCCACCCCATCGATCACATGACCCAGTTAATTAATTAACAGCGACTCAATGCACTACTCTAGGCAGTATGGCAATCAAGAGCACGGGTCAAGGTATGGAGAGTGGTGTTAGGGCGGCTTCCTGCTCACTAAACAATAACAACTCTTTTTATATCTTTTTATATCTGCATATTTATGGGATGGACACCGTATTATCTTTATTTACGTTTCTTCTTCCTATAACTATAAACTACTATGGCTAATAACACATCTTCACGCCATGGTGCCATGATAACTGGTCATAAAACGCGGCGACCAGGTCGCAAGCGTGGCCGGTAGCAACAAAAAGCATTCCACGCGACCTGGTCGCTGCGTTCTGGTCGCCAGCGTCCAGGTCGCAAGCATGGCCGTAGCCTTAAGAGTAGATATATTTGTTTATTCTCTGTTGCTTACACTTTTTGTGACTGACAATGTGTGTGAGTGAATCATCACATTCCACTTCACTCCTCTCCAGACTCCTCCCTCCCCTACTTTCCCCTTCCGTCACCCTCACCGTCAATCTGTGTTGTCATATGCAGTGAGTTTGCTGCTAACTTAATATGTTCGTTGCGTTTGAAGTAGTGTGAGCCTGTAATAATATGTGCAGTGAGAGTGTATTGTGTGCCAGTAGTTATTATACACTGAATAATTAAAATTTAAAAAATAATGCCGCAAGAAATGAAAGAGAGAATAACGAGTTGTGGTATTTGTCACGAACCTTTATCGGTGGGTGAAATTGTTATTGTGACTTCAAAGGGGCTTAAAGGCTTAATTTAATCAAGAACTAAGAGGAGAGCTAGAATGCGTGTGAAATTTGAGAACCTAGAGGGAGTGAGTGTACACCACCAATGCTGCAAGAAACACACACGTAGGTTTTCAATAAAAGTTTTTTTTAGTGGGTACTTCTACCAATCAAATTAATACTGCTAGCTGTGATCTACCTCCAAGACGCAGATCTGAACTGCAAAGTTTTAATTTTAAACAAAATGGTTAGTTTTGTGGCATGGAAGCGATAACAAGTCTAAATACCCCACTAAAATACAGGCAGAACGTTCATCTTGTCCATACACTAAATATAAAACACACAATCCTAAAGTATGCAGAAAAATGGTAATGATGACTGGGGTGACATTGTAAGGTCAAGGGTGGGAGCAATTGTGGACCTATTTGCATCAAAGGGGCGTAACCACTCGGATTGTTATCCAAGATTTTCAAACAAAACACAATCTTCTAGTGGTACTGGAAGTCGCGTAAGGCCTGCCGACCAAGAATTAAAAGAAGAATTTCTAAAACTATGTGATTATATTGATGAAAGTGATTACTGCCAGCACTTTATTTCAGATTTACTACAACTGATAAGGGATTTATCAGCTATTGAAGACGTTTATGAAGTTAAGAATTTTAAAACATTACTAACCAGTCGTTTGGGTGATAGAGTAGTAATTACAAATAACAGAAAGAAATACTCTATCGTTTGTTTAAAAGATAGAGCAGACAAGGTTTTGAGTGAGTCATGGTATTCACAAAGACACAAAGATTCTGAAGCTGAGATTAGGAGATTAGTTACTGCTGCTGCAGGTTTATTAAAGGAAGCAATTCGAAACAAATTTATGACAACTCATTTAATCCTAGTGTTGAAGACATAAAAACAGGAGGATTGTATTTAGTTCCTGAACCACTGGTATTGTTTACAAAATAATTAGCCAAGTGGAAAAGAAAGACATCGAATGAAAGCCGGGATGTTGAAAGGAAGAGACAAGTGATAAACCATGTGATACTTCAGCTGTGCGGACCTCGTTCCTTTCAATCACCATTCTGTCTTCCCTTGGGTTATACTTGTTTCGTCACTACAGTTCTAAGAATATGAATTAAAGTGGCTATTTGTTAGGATTTACTCCCTCGTACTACGAAACAGAAGTGTATCTTCAATCAATATTAAAGGCAAACAAGCCAGAGTTTGAGGAAGGGATTTTTTTTCAATTTGTATTTGATAACATTGATATCAATGCAAGGATTGTGGAGGGTAAGGATACCTTTCATGCTCTTGAATATATACAGTGCATAGCTCCTAAATCTGCTGTTTCAAGTACCGTAGAAGTTTCAAGAGTTAAATTGTTTTATATGGAAGGATCATTCAACATTACAGTCCTTGTGTATGTGAAAAGGTAAAGATTCGACTGAAACAAGTAGCTGTAGAGAACCTTTCAGAGAAAATTCCCACACAAGCCCTTGTTTAAACTCGAAACCTCTTGTGGCTAAATAGTTACGCTCTTGGCGCAGTAAAATTACCTGGCTAGTCAGGATGCTTGCATAACTGCTACGATGATAGAAAGGATTATGAAACATCCTATGTACTGGCACTACCTTTCATAAATGTCGATCCAGGAAATCCAATAGCTATTTACTCAACTCTTAGTTTCACAGCCAATAAAATTAAATTGGCTGGCCAGACATATATTGTTACTTTTTTTTTATCAGCCACTATTCCTCAAAGCATCTGACATTGTTGCCAATGCAGCAGATGATAGCAACATAGAAGACGTGACTGTAAGATTTAGGCGGCTTCCATCTCCTTATGCGTTTCTTAGGGTGCTGTGGAAAATGCATGGAAGGGAGTGAAATTGATGATCTCTGGTCTACTGCTTATGGTAAAGTGACAATAACTCATTTTCTATCAAGACATGTGTATGAAAGATATTATTGAGCTCATATGATGACCCAAGCTGCTCTGATGGTGCTGATTTTGGAAAAAATGTCATCTCTTAAGCTTCTTGTTAAATAACTCATTTGATGGAATCCACTCAAAAGTGATCACAAAAGAAAAAAACATTGACGAAGCTATAACAGATTGCTCGATAAACGAGATAATGTCCCAGTTTGTAGAGAAATGCCAACAACTTAGCAGAATGAGTAGGATATCAAAGTTTTGGCTACAAGGGTTCTAGCTGGTCAACCTTGGTCTAGACTTCATCTTATCAGAAAGAATCGGTGGCTGGCAATTACACAACGAAACAGTTTTCAAGATGTTGCCATACTTTCATGCAGCTGGTCACTTTCCATACGCAAAATCAGCTCATTTCTATGCCCAATTATTGTTAAATCTACAGAAAACAGGAAAAAGGAAGACTTCGAAAAGTTTGTTGACAAAAGCTGATTTGCGATAAGAAGTGCAGTCAGTTTTTTCACAGGTAATTGGACTGACATGACTATTGAACAAACATTACCGCGAACATAAAAATCTAATGGGGGATTGACTAATGGAAGAGACCTCAGTGAACGGACTATGACGAATTTTGTAGTATGTGCTCCTGGATATCTCCAAATAAGTGAGGAATTTGAGGAGTTTTCTGGGTGTGTAGCAAAGTTTAGTGAGCAGCACACAGAAGTCAGATGTAGCAGAAGAGAACGTGATCTCCAGGATGTAAGCAAATGTGTTTGTTGGTTTCATGCTCATCATCCTTTTTGGCAGGACACTGAGTTGGTTTTTAGGCTTGCAGTGACAAATGATGATGTCAAATATGTTAATGCAGTTGAAGTGGGGATTTGTAGCGTGAAGAAAATTAAAGGGAGTAACTTTGCCGATGTGAAACTGAAAAGAGAGAAAAAGGTCAAAACAATAGAAACTGTGGCAAGCAGTATAAGGTTAAGATCAGAAGATGTTGCAATAAATTCTGATAAGTTGTTCGAAAGAGTCGTTTGCATCTTTCAAGGAACACACAACTTCAAATATTATTTCCAGTATGAGCTCAGCCCCTATTCATTAGCTTTGTTTGAGAATAGTAAGATGTTCAGAATGGGAAACCAAAGCAAGTTTAATCAAGGTATTTGTGAAATGGAATGTAATCGAAGAATAACGGCAAAATTTTACAAATAAGATATATGTTATAGATGGGGGATACCTTCTTCGTAGTATTGTATGGCCCAGTGCAGAAAAATATGGGAACATCATTCGAAGATATGTGAACCATGTCATTGAGAATTATGGGAAAAATTGCTATATTGTGTTTGAAGGCTACTCAGAGTATCCCACGACTAAAGGTTTGAAACATATCCACAGAGGAAAAAAAACTTTACCGCACATCAATTTCACGTCTAAAATTAGATGTTCTTTAAATAAAAATTGATTTCTATCCAATATAAAGAACAAGAAAAATCATATTGAGCTGCTTGCTCAAAGGTTAACTAAAGGACATTAGTCCGCATCAGTGGCTGAGGAAGACGCAGATGTTGAAATTATACAGAAAGCCATTAGTGTCTCCAAGAGTCATAGCCAAAGCTCAATAGTTATCGTTGGACAAGATACTGACCTGTTAATATTACTCGATAGACTACCCGAATCAGAAAAATTCCAATGTTTTTCCATAAACCTTCTGGTACTCTGCAAAGTTATATGATATTCGCAAGATACGTCAAGATATTGGAGAAATGAAGAATGTGATACTCTTCTTACATGCTATAACAGGGTATGACACCACATCTGCCTTTTTGAGAAAAGGCAAGCTTACAGCTTTTTGTATGCTTGAGAAGTCTGAGCAGCTCCATACAAAAACCATTATGTTTAATACAAGAAGCGCTGACCGAAACGCGGTTAAAGAAGCAAGAAAGGATTTCACTCTCAAGTTGTATGGCTTTTGTAGTTCTAACAATTTGGATGAAAGCGGGTACATAAGCGGTGGCAAGAATGTCTTTAAAATCAAAATTCAACATGGCATCTCTACCTCCAACCTCTGCTGCAGCTGAGCAGCACTCCTGTAGAACTTATTATTAGATTCAAAAATGGCTTTAAAAAAAAGGGTATTGACGTGAATGAATAGGACTAGAAACTTGACAATAACAAACTCTACGCTGTTCACTCTACAAAAACAGCAGTGCCTGAGGAAGTTATCAACTTGGTCTCCTCTAACTGTAAGGTGGCCTGTCATAACAACTGCAGCTGTGTGAAGGTATCCTTAGACTGTACGGAAATGTGTGAAGTTTTTAGAGGATCCTGTACCAGTGTTACTATGGCACAAGAAGAGGATGAGGACTCAATGGTGGTTCAAGGAGCCCACTCTTCTCTCAACAGACGAACTTCATAACACGAACATTACACTGTAAGTGTAAAATGTAATTAGTTTTTCAGAGTAATAACGATGTATTAATATTTTCACTATTATTTAATATTTTGTTAAAAAGTACATTATTTCTTTTTGAAGTTAGTATTTAATGGTAGTAGTCCTTTCGATTATTTTATAGATATACATTATTATACAAGAGCCAAAAGGCCACTCTCCCTGAGTTGATGGCCCACTTTGCCCTTTAATGATCGTTGTCACTCTTTTTCAATATTCATAAGATACTAATATGTAACTTATATTATATGGTTTTAAGCGCTTTTAATTGCTTTTCAACTTATTAGGGGAATTTTTTCTATAAATTCCTACTCTGTCCAAATTTAGATTATTAGATACAAACAAAATGCAAAAAAATAGGTATAATTTTTTACGCTTTTATTGTTTATGAAGGTGACCTGGTGGTCTAGGGGCAAGGTGTCAGACTTCTGTGCTGGCGGCCGGGGTTCAATCCTCGGTCACGGCACAGATTTATCTGATTTCCAAACCCTTCCTTCACCTCTGACAAGACATCTTGTGAATGTGAGGAATGCCAGGCCTCCACCGTGGTTCGGATTCCACGTTAAACTGTAGGTCCTTCATTTCATCTCACAATCACCCTACCATTACACATTAGCGTAAGTGCGTATAACCCGAACGGGTAGTAAGACGCGGTGTTAATAATAATAATAATAATATAATAATAATAATAATAATAATAATATTGTTTATGAAGAATAAATATATTATTTGATTCCCCACTCAATTAGGAGATTTTTAAAACAAATCGTAACTTTTTATGATAAATAGTTACCGAGATAACACTAAAAATAGGAAACAGTACGCTTTAGGATTTTGGGAGGATGTGGGGGTGGAAGCAAGAGGGGTAAGGGTGAGGAATTTAGTCTAAACATTTGCCTACATGAAGGTAGTTGAAATGGAAAAAATTAGCTTTATATTAATTTTTTTCCTTTATAAACCTCAAGTTGACTGGGCTATTGTAGGCTTAAATGTGTGTGAGCTACGTTGGCGACACATGTGGTATTCAAAAACAATCAATTATGTGTGTGATTCAAGAACCAGAGTCTATAGCAAGATGATTATTATTATTATCATTATTATTATTATTATTATTATTAGTAGTAGTAGTAGTAGTAGTAGTAGTAGTAGTACCACCGGTTTGGATTTTCACATATGTATTTAATACGTTAGTGTATTATGGATAAGGAAGGTTGAAATTAGAGAAAGTGTATCCAAATTTGCGCGGAAAAAAGAGTGGGACACCATTTAGGGAAAACAATTTAGGAAAAACTGCCCTCACTGCACCCGAACAAAATTCGAACACCGATCTCCCATTTGGCCTATTGTAAGAGTAATACCTTAGACCATTTAGCCATGGAAGCAGGCAAGTATCTTATTGAGTACATATATTAAAAATTCAACAATGGAAAAGTGTCTTAGCTCTCCCCAAACCACTTATTTCAGCAGACAATGTAGTAGCGTGAAATATAGCATTCTTTATTGGACTTTTCCACAAACTTACACTTTGTTCTAGCTTCCTAAATTAAACATTATGTTCCTATAAATTAATTTTATGTTATTTATTGTTTTTGATAAAAACTGGCCAAGGTAGGGAAGTTGGGTAGTTTTACGATGGCTACGATGCGCCCTATCAAATCCACTTAACCCCTGGAAGTTATTACCTGAGTGTAGCTCATACAGGTGGAGGGGATGTTATAACCCTCATTCTGCAGGTAGCTGACGGTGCAATCCCTCTTACTTAACCTAATCCTTTCTCACATTACACTCTTTTTATATCCTGGAGTTAAACACACAAGCCCCAATTATTTTAATGTTTAAGATTTTACACCCAAAGGATAATTAATTATTCGACCTGATAGGGTGGCTTAGAAGTTTGAGGTTCGAATCTGCATTAGGGAGGGGCTCAAGGCCGTAGTCAAGGTAGTGTTGTGGGTTCAAACCACCCGAAATCTTATGAACAAAATATATTTAGCTTTATTTATGGTTCAAATAATATCAAAATTAATTTACAAGTAAAAATCAAGGGGCTATGTTACCATAAAAAGTACTTCAGAGAGCTTCTAGAGGTATAAATATTTATAATATTCCCTAGCCTTCAACAATTAGGATTTTATGTTGCCATAAAAACACTTTAGAGAGCTTCTAGAGGTGTTTAATATTTGATGGGCTTCAAGATTTCTGTCACTAGCCACCGGTAGTGAGGAAAAAAAAATTAAAATCAGTATACTCAATGAATATTCAAATAAGGATTGCTATAGACTATAACAATATATAATATGATTTGGGGTTAATTTCATAAGGTGTAATGAGGTAGACTTCATAAAAATATCTCAAGATGGGGATAAGTGTCGTACTTTTGTAAGTGCGGTAGTGAACTTTCAAGTTCCTAATGCCATAAAATAAGTGAGAAACGTATACACAAATATTGTTAAATCACAAATAAATTGATTTTAATATGCATCTTAGATCAAATGTATCTATAAAATAAAGTTATAGTGAGCTTTATAAAAGTAAAAGTTGTGTAGTCCAATACTAGACTTTATGAACCAAGGACCTGTTTACGTCACTAGCCATGAATTGGTCCCCAATCGTACCAGTGAGCACGTGAACAAATGCTTCAGTAATATCGAAATTCCACCTTCAAAAACCTTTCTTCACTGCCGTAAATCTGTAGATAGAATGGATGTAGTATTTTTGGCTTTTCTGGCTGTAATCTATTAAAAGTTGACCCTCATAGATTAAGTTGGTATGTAAGTCATATGTTGGTCTAACTATTTTATCATAAATGTTAGGTCCAACAGTAGAAACCAAGCGAGACTAGCCCCTGAATCCCTCGTTGCCGCATGAGGCAACCTTGCAGGGTCTCTATACCTTGCATTATAAACGGTCCGGCCATTTATCAGCGCGTGTATCTCAATCCATCAGTCTGGACACAATCACAAGGCCCACATCAGCTCTATCACCATCACTTCACAATATGAATATTTATCATCGAGGAACCAACTATCTCGAGGATTCAACAATCGATATCACCGCGCACAGACAGACGGGATCATTGCCAGTTGGATGAGATACCGCGGCAAGACGTGATTTCACCGGGAGACAGAAGGCTTAGGACAACTGATATATGTGCGATGACGGAACTTTTTAAGGGAGTTAGTATCCCTGACAATCTCAATTTAAGGGAGTTTGAAGTTGATTTTAATGTGTTTGCTACCCGCTTCGGTGGCCGCATGGTCTAACGAGACACTTTCACAGTAGACTGCTGATTATGGGCAGATCTAGATTCAAATCTTGATTTAAAAAATACCAATGATTCATTTAAAATAAACAAATTATATGAGATTTTAGTTAAGTCATTCGGGTATACTTAGGGCTGTGTTCAAAAATGGTTTTACACTCTCACTCAGTGCAAATGCCAGTACACTTCCTGAAAATATGGCCTAACTAATCCCTAAAACCTTCAGCGTAATTAGTACATAATTGTATAGCCTGAACATATAGTAAGTAATACATGGTGCTAAAAAATAAGTTTTTTTTTTAATAATTTAACCCACATCAGTGATCACATAGTCTAGCACGCCACTCTCATGTTAGACTCGATTTACCAATGCAATCTGTAAGATTTTAACTACCTAACAATGTCTTGTGACGATAAGAAGAGATGTAACTCATTATTATGTAACCCTTTCCACTCCCCAGAAACTACATTCCATTTAGGAACTAATATCTCACTAAGCACATTATTTTCAAACATTCTATAATATTTTTTCGTCATATGAGATGAGAAACCATGTTTCACACCCGTAGAGAACAACCGGTAAAATGATTATTTAGAATATTTTGAATTTTAGATTCCTTGAAAGCAGGCGAGATGTCAACAACTTATTGACCGAGTAGTAGCATGCATTTCCCGACTGTATTCTTTTACTAATTTCCAATCTAATATAGTTTTTTTAGTTAAAATTGTTCCTAAATATTTAAACTCATTAACCCTGTCAAATAACATGTTGTTCGCAGTAATCTATAAATTATCTTCCTCGATCTGTGTTCTCTGTGTGATCATATACGTAGTCTTTCAGCGTTCACTTCTAACTCTATTTCCTTACTAGCCTCTAATGAAATTTCTGCATCTCTTGAAACAGCTTCCTTATTAATACCCAACAAAGCTAAATCATCTGATTATCCTAATAGCTTCAATGTACCATTTAATGTCAACCCACCCCTACTCTCTTGCATTACACTAATAGCTTACTCCGAGGTTTGATTAGAAAGTAATGTTGAAAGTGCATCTCCTTGTTTCAACCCATGATGGGTTTCGAAATTATCTGATAACAGATATCAAGCCCTTAGCCTGCCACGCGCATCTGCCAAACATACCACAACTATCTTGAATGGGATTTTTTTTTTTTTTTTTTGCGGGAGAGGGAGGGATCCCAAACTGCCAGGTAGCCTGAGTTTTTATTCTCCTAAATGGTTTTCCACTCTCCCTTCACGAAAATGCAGGTAGGTTTCCTGTGAAATGTTATCTTACGTGTTCTTATTCCATTAGCCTAGTTAATGTATGTACCCTGAAAGGTTACCTAGACGAGGTGAATAAAACAATATTGTTGTTTTTTAAATATTATTATTGATTATAAAATAAATATTGTTTAAGACCGTACTTAACATATTTGTCACCATTGAAACCACTTCATATTAGTCATTGAGGTTTCATGAGGTCTTACAAATAAATCATAATAATTCGATAAATATAGTAGTATTTTATTTATAGTGAAATTAATAGGGTTTTGTGAAAATTAACTTTTAAATTCGAAGTAAGGCCGAAGCCAAGTTTGAAGCATGTGAAGCAAAGTTTAATCTGAAGTCAAAGAAGATTTTTTATTGGTCTCTTTGACATTAGCCTACTTTTACTTTATAAATTATCCATTAATGCATCTTGGTAAAGAAAATGGTTTAGAGCTATAAAACAAAGAGAATTGTATTATTTTATGCGGACACTAGTGTATAAGACTGGCAAAGACACGTGAGCTAAGCATGAACAATTAGGATGCCACATATATTTTGTAGTATAAGCTGAAAAAAAGAGACCCCTCACTCATTCTAAGAAAGCCCGTGGTGTAAGCCCGCAAGTGAGCTATCCGAGCGGCCAACGCTGTTAGCGATGGTAGTGCCAACATTCACGGATAGAAGGTGTCATGTGGTAAGCACAAGTCCTCCAGCCATTAATCTCAGTTTTATAAACAGGAGGTGCTACATATCCATTCAAGTAGTTCCTCATTTGTCATCACGAGGTTGAGTTTGAGCCCATCTGCATACTCATTGCTTCACAGAAAATTCCGAAAGCACCGAAGATGGAAACTGGGACCACTATATCTGTAGCCAAGGAACCTCACTACTAGACCACAGAAGATTTTTTTTTAAATAAAAGGTGGTTTAAAACAGAGTTTTGTTGAAAGTGCTCGAATTAAAAATATATAATATTAAGTGTGGTATGATAAAAATAATAATTGTATATTGCACTAGATAGATCTTCTCTCTCCTTTGTCTAAGAAAATGAAGACTTTTACTTATAGCTCGTAAGATTTGAGAAAAGAGTTTTTGCAGAAATATGATAGGAAAATATAGCATAACATTCAGCCAAAAAGTATAGATGAAATAATATACACATTTACAAAAACATGAGCACATATTTCAAAGTATATCAATTAAAAATTTATATTTGCTTATATCTCAGAAACTATTAGTTTGATAAAAATTTATTACAAATGAAAATTTGTTTATTTTTAATAGTTCTATAACTTTACCGTAAATTATTTCGTATTTTAAATATTTGCGGAGCTATGAACAAAATTGGAAATTTACACGTGTATAAATTGTACCCAAATTCATTTTCTTGGTAAAAATAATAGTTGCCATTTTGTCTGTAATGATAAATAGTGGCTGAATACGAAATGTATTTAAAATTGCTAGCGTAGATTTTGAGAAAATCAATTTTAACTCTTTTTACCCACCAGTAACTACCATTAAGTTTAGGGTTGGTTATATAATTCCAAAATGTCCTATTGGTAACCTTTTAAAAACTTTAATATCAGGTTGTATCCCAATCAGTAAAATGGTTTTGGTTCTGGGCCAAGATACAGACAGACAGATAGATGGACAGCCAGAAAAAAAATAGTGATCCTGCTCCCGTGGTCTATACTGTGTAGGCAAACTTTCGACTATCTAGGTCCTCTAGGGACTTCCGGAGGATATGTAAAGACACACACATCCACACATTAGGAAATCATAGGGGTATTTGATTTATCTATGCTTATGTCATAAAAGTCTTTTAATCGCTAGTTGGTGTAGAAGATCCCTTTTAGCAGTGGTTCTACAAGTGATCACGTGTTGAAATACATCATATTTAGTGAGATATTTCAAATATGTTCATTATAAATTAAGTTTTTTTCTTATTTATTTGAAATGTTTCGAAGATGCGAAGGTGACTTTGGAGTCGAAGTTGAAGCAGAGGATATTTGTGCTTCAATATTTCAAAGATTAATACATTCTTAGCAATGTCCCAATAAATTTACCTTTTAAAAACACATTTTTATTCCAGAGAGCACTAATAGGTTACCCAACCAAATATAAAATGCTAAGAATAATTCAAAAACCATTTGAATACCATTGAGTCTACTCTTTTTCCCCAAATATTTTAAAACTGGTATTTTTCACAAACTAGGTGCCATGAGCAACCCGTTTGATATTTCTATCTTTCCCTCAGCATTTGTATGGCCTTGAAGAACCAAGTTTAGCCCTTGATTAGATAGTGGGGTAAAACAAACATATTTCGTTATATTAAATTCAGAAAATAAAATCTAACTAACTAGTCAACTAAGATAACTACTGTAGTGTGTTTGTTGCACGAATAAAACCTTATTCTAACATAATCTTATTTATTAAAATCGAAGCTGGCAGTAATTAAGTGGAGGTTAACTTCTTCATTTAAAATAATAGCTATGGAGACTTATGGGGAAAAAAAGTAGCCATATATATTAACATACATTAAATTACAGTTTATAGATTTATTATTTTCTTACATCAAGAGAAAGTATTGTGATCATGAAAAAATCTATCTCGAGCTTATGACAAATTTTTTACGTTTTATTTGAACACGAACCCAAAAAACCGGATTTTAAAATTCTGTCTGTCAATCTGTCTGTCTGTTTGTCCCTGGCCATGGATCCTAAGTGGTTTGATGGGTTTTGTTCAAGATCTTTATTAAGATTTAATAGGGTTATAACCACAAAATAGTTATTTTTACCCTAGCGCTTCAATAAAGGGTAGTATACCAATGAGAATTTTTTCTAATACCGAATTTTTCGAAAGTGGCTATAAGTATTTCGTTTAAAATATATATCTAAGATTTGTCTGACATGACAAACACTACTGTATATTTGGTTTTTGGGCAAATATTTGTTGAGGGGTAGCTAACAGATGACTGATTTTCCAAAAACTTTAAATATTTTACACATAGCTTTAACTATTTGGTTCCAAATGTGTATCTTTAGAGTGTTTTACATGACAAATAACCCTGTATAATTGGTTTTAGATTAACATCCGATAAAATGTCGTTTACTGATGAGTGATTTTTGAAAACTCAAATTATTTTTAAAATGGCTATAAAGAGTTTGCTTAGATGTATATAGTTTACTAAAAAGTATTTAAAATTTTTTTCAAATATATAATATACGATATGAGAAAGTTGGTGCGAATGTGTCGTACCATTTATTTGTGTATGCTATTCATAGAAAATAGAATTAGTACTTTAGCATACAAGAACACCAATTAATTAACGATTATGTGTAAGGATTTTGTTTTGAATTTAAATTTTATATTTTAAAAATTAATAAACCTGCTGTTTTCTATATCGAGACCATCATAATTAAACCCACTCGTAAAGAGAAATAGCCCACCCGATGCTTTCTTATATAGTGACCGTCATGATCTTTTTTTTTCGAGCACATAATTATGTGCTAACTACGCTAATGTGCTAGGGATTATTCAAGTTGAATTTTAGAATAAGCGTATCCTAATTTGCGTTGAGGGAGATTGGAAAGCCATTAAGATAAAACACCCTCAGTGCACCCACCTGAGACTTGAGCCTTGATCTACCCGTCATTAACAATCCAGTTTTTTGCGAGAAAGGATTCCTATACCAGGACTGTCAAGCAATAACCCACCCTGTGGTTTACTATTCCCTGACTGATTATAATTATCTTACCTCTCCACGTCTATATACTTTGAATCACATGAGATGATCCACCCTGTTGATCCCTACACTTTGCTCAATATTTCATGTCTCTACACCTCTGCTGCTCATTCCCCTTCAGGCAAGGAGTGTTTCAATCAAAGTAATGGCCGCGGTCTCACTTGCGAGCGATATTGTTCTCTTAGCACCAAGCTCCAGGGCAGTCCGTGGTTTATTGGCGCGCTTGATCGCCGCGGCGCAAGGGTTCCCTGGTAATGACCGCCACACGTCTTCATCCCGCGCGCGGTCTACGCTAGCTCGCCCGGGGTGATATATCAACGTCTCTTGCAGACAGACCAGCAAGTATTTCAGTTTGCGCCTAGTACACAGGGGATCAACGAACATCAGAGAATGTCACAGTTTTGTAATTTAATATATTTTTAAATAAATATCTCCAAACTTATAGAATTACAGTTCCCAATATAAGATAAACTGGCCTTCACTTTATCTTTTTCAAAACGCAAGACAAGAATAACTACCCGTCACAGATGTGATATTTGTCCTGTTTATAGTTGTTTATTTCCATGGCATATAAAACTCAATAGCTCTTAAAATAAAGGGTCGTTAATAATACTCATTCTATTCACTGGGCTACGCTGGTTTTTTTTTTTTTTTTTTTTTTTTTTTTAAGGAAAGCTTAGCCAGTGACATGATTTTTTTTAAATGAGAGATCATTCAGAGATGCCTTACTATTGGTGAAGCCTTCTTGAGGACTCGCGGGATCAAAAGGGGACCCCGTGAGACGATCCGGAAAGAATACTTACGCTTAGACAGTCAAAGATCATGAAGGCAGATACACTCGTATATGTTGTGTCTGTGCTACATCACTCGTAGCCCCGCAGCGGAAAGTTTAGCCAGTACTGATGTACCTTTGGCCAGAGGACTCTTGAATGTACTGATCCTACATCCTTTCCGTGGGGGCTCTTCCCATGTCCTGATAAGATGAGATGATGGTAATAGTGATAATGAGGGTGTGGAGCCAGAAAAAACTCTTAAATCTAATTTAAGATTAATTAACCAAACTCTCGTGACCATTTAGGGTAGATTTCCCCTTTCGGGAAGATTTCCCGAGATACCTGCCGGGAATCAAAACTGGTACACCTATGATGGAGGTGACTTAATCACTCCGACGCGCTTCTGCTCATTCAAATAGGATGGATGTATGTCTAATACGCACTAATTCAGTTTTTGTCATAAAGGTTGTAAAGTGTAAAGGTAGGCCTAATAATTATGCTTAGCATGTTAATCTCAATAAATCGTGTCATTTTAATATTCATCCATATTCAACACAATCCTGATAATAAAATTTGGTTTGACACGTACAGTACCTACCTGGCAACCAAATACAAGACACTAACCAATATATTCTAGCGCCCACGAATAAGTAACACACACGTGCCAATAACAGGCAGAATGCATACCCGGTGACATACTTAACGTGTGATTAAAGGTTGACATTTGGTGGTCAGTTTGCTTGGGAGACTTTCTATTTCAAACTAAAGAAACTTACCCCCAACCACTGTCCCTTAAGAACTTTATCACTAGCAATAAAATATTTTTTGAATTATATCTATGATAATTTAAAGGTGGATGAAATGATCGTGAGCTAAGATTTGTATTCTTGCAGGGTTTTTTTATAACAAAAAACTTTTTAGGCCAAAAATCTTCAGTAGAAACATTTGTTTAATAGTATACATAGCTGTATCAACAGTTCCTGAATATATTGTCATGAACATAATGAAATTTGAACAAAAATCTTTTCCTCTCATTTAAATAATTTCACAAAGCACAGGATATACATTCAAAAACTGTCAAGATTACTATATTAAGAAAATCAAATTAAACGTTTATCCGAGATATAAAAATATCTACTTTTACGTATCAATACGCCAAGTCATGTAAAATGTTTAGTCATCATTTAGGATTACAATTTTTTATTTTTTATTTATGTTTTGAAAGATGCTCAACACGACCATTTTTAAGAATATCAGGGTATAATTCAGGCAATTTTTTTTTTATCATCTTGGACATTTAAAAAACATTATTCAAACGACAATATGTAGAATATCCCTCTTGTTCACTTCCATCCTGCCTAAGCTTCTCATTGTCTTGGTTTATTTCCTTCCGTTCACACTCAAGCAGTTAAGTTCCCACTTAATGTCTTAGAGTGTTTATATATTTTCTTAACTTTGGGTTGAGCTTTAATTAGTTTTTACAAATATATAATAATTTCTACTCTATAAAACTACTAGTAACAACTAAATAAACATATTTTATAAAATATTTAAAATGTAATCCTCTCTTGTAATATCTCATTTTTTTCGAACATTGGATTTACTCCTTGCTCGGTCTTATGAAATCAATTTTAAAGCAGTTTGAGCCAAATTTTTGAAAACTTTAAAATATGTTCAATGTTGCGTTAGCTCTAATAGGAGAAATATGATAGTTTTGACTTTTACTAGAAGGTCAGCCTACTGCAATTTTGGTCTTACAAAGAAATAGGGTTTCCAGTCGATTACTTTTTGTCTAAACAAGGCCGTAAAACTAAATATAACTGCTAATAGTTTTTAAATAATCTTCAAATCCAAACACTTTAAATAAAAAGCTAAAAACTAAATTAAAGTAGAAGAATATACCACAAATTAGTAAAAATATAAGCTGTGCTGTAAACATAGAACTAAAACTATTCTATCGATTGGAAGTTATTACAATGCAACTAAATGTCCAAATACGAAATTTAAACTTGAATTTACAGGTATTTACATTTAAATGGTCAAATTTATTTTGATATAACCTTAAAAAAAAAGCTATAGGTGTGTAACCTGGTCTTAAAATAATATCTATATAAGAAATATAATACAATTTTCACAAGAATAATATTATCTGAGAGCTAGAAAAGCGTCTAGATCTACTTTCACATTTCCATATGTCAATTCATGTGGTTTGTTGCTTTCACTTCTGATTGATATTGTTAATACTTATAAATTAATATAAAGGTGACCTGGTGGTCTAGGGGTAAGGTGTAAGACTTCTGTGCTGGTGGCCGGGGTTCAATCCTCGGTCCCGGCACAGATTTATCTGATTATCAAACCCTTCCTTCACCTCTGACAAGACATCTTGTTAATGTGGGGAATGCCAGGCCTCCACCGTGGTTCGGATTCCACGTTAAACTGTAGGTCCTCCATTTCATCTCACCATCACCCTACCATTACACATTAGCGTAAGTGCGTATAACCCGAACGGGTAGTAAGACGCGGTGCTTAATAATAATAATAATAATAAAATAAATATTAAACTATTTCGTTAAATGTTATCATAGTTGACTTTAGAATAGTATGATTATATTTCTAGCAGGTTCTTTCTACCAAAAGTATTATATTTATCAGCCAAACATGTCGTCGGGCTACGATAAATTCAAATAAAATACACGTTTCCAATACTAGAGCATGGGTTCCTCCTACTGTCGTACAAAAGCGCTACCACTTGGCCACCGACCGCAACGTTCCAAGATCGTTCCGCACGGAAGACGAGATGAACCCCCCCACCACCATCCCTTCTTCCTTATCCCACACGTTCTCTATCTCTCCTTCTCTTTCCACATCACCCGAGTGATCTGGGGGAGGCGATATTTTTTGTCAGTAAACCGCGTTTACAAGAATCTTAGCTTATCTTCAAGGATGATTCTTATTTTACAGTATTCTTCTAGTCTTGTTATTATTTATTATTATCACCGCGTCTTACTACCCGTTAGGGCTATACGCACTTACGCTAATGTGTAATGGTAGGGTGTTTAGTGAGATGAAATGAAGGACCTACAGTTTAACGTGGAATCCGAACCACGGTGGAGGCCTGGCATTCCCCACATTCACAAGATAACTTGTCAGAGGTGAAGGAAGGGTTTGGAAATCAGATAAATCTGTGTCCGGGACCGAGGATTGAACCCCGGCCGCCAGCATAGAAGTCTGACACCTTACCCCTAGACCACCAGGTCACCACTCTAGTCTGGTTGAGCGTCAAATCTTGATAATATCGGGTTGATTCACATTTAAAAAAAATGAATCATCTATCTTTATTTACAAAGGTTTAAATTTTAATCTATATCCAGGCAGTCTTAAGGAAAAATTAATTCAAGGAGGGGGAGGTGGTATTGGAAGACCACTAAGCCATGTGATCATCACTGCATTTGCTACATTTTGTGTTGAGGTTCTTTTTCTCGCAAAAATAATAGTTAAAACGCCTTTTATTTATATCTTATTAGATTTTTTCGGCGTCATTTGCACTAAAAGAGATTTCCAAAAAGGGATTTATTTTTTCTATTTCTACTCACTATGTTCAGGTGAATGATGATATTTATCATTGGTTGGGAATGCATTCCAAAATAGGTAATTCTTTTATCCAGTTGTTGTTGGTGACCTGGTGGTCTAGGGGTAAGGTGTCGGACATCTGTGCTGGGGTCCGGGGCTCAATCCTCGGTCCCAGCACAGATTTATCTGATTACCAAACCCTTCCTTTACCTCTTACAAGACATCTTGTGAATGTGGGGAATGCCAGGCCTCCACCGTGGTTCGGATCCACGTTAAACTGTAGGTCCTCCATTTCATCTCACAATCACCCTACTATTACACATTAGCCTGTAACCCGAACGGGTAGTAAAAGCGGTAATAATAATAATAAAAATAAAAATAACCTGTTGTTATTACTTTACTGACTCTTGGTATTTAATCTGAAGACAGGTTTCTGAAAGTAATAAAGTTTTATAGAATACAAACATATTTTTTGTGGTCAACATTCATAGCATTACTATATTATTCGGGCTATTTTTTATAGGTATTGATAATATATAACAAAAGTGACGGCTTCAGATCACATGACTGACGTAAGAGTACATGACAGTCAATGATGTAACTTTTCTAGCTGTCAGATAAGCTTCTGGCTATGAAAATTGGACTGTGTTTCTTTTAAATATAGTATTTTTTTAATTATTGAATGCCTCTGTGGTCTAGTGGTCAGAATTTTTAGTTACAGATCCAGAGGTCCCGAGCTCGAACCCCAGGGCTTCCAAAGTTTATCTGTGAACCAATGCCTCTTGAACGGGGTCAAACCCAGTCTCGTGAGGATATATGAGGAGTTACTACTTCAATAAAGAAGTAGATGATCCAGTTTAGAAAACTGAGATTAATGATTGTATGGCTTGTTGAGGTGACCACATGAGACACACTATCATCAAAATGTTGCCACTACCATCAGTAACGGTGGCAGGCCGCTCGGTTGGTATAGCTCGCTTGCTGGCTCACACCATGGAGTTGTTTATTATATTATTATTATTATTATATTATATTAAATATCTATGCTGCTTATCAAAAGTGACAAGTGTGTGACGCTGGGCCGGAGCTGTCTGGCATCTGGTCCTCCACCGATCCATCGGGTTGCTGCTCTCACTTCAGAAAATGGATCGGCGATAACACCTGAAAGACCCTGCAGCCAATTATAATAATAATGACTTGTATTTAGATTAAGTTAGTTGTAAGTCCATAAGTGGTGATATTGAGGGTAGTGAGTGGAGCGAAATATCCGGTAGGGCACCTCCCCAGGTGGCGGGAGGGGATGCCCGCCCCCTGGGGCTCTCACTGATCTGGGACTATTAGATTCAGAGTGCGGTGGGACACCCAGCGGAGCAGGTAGAGGGGCGTAATATACCCAGGGCGGACCAACTAGTAGGTTAGGTATAGGAGAGGACGACATATAGGACTTTTATGTTTAAGTGTTTATTCTAAATTATTACTGTATTTAAAAAAAGAACATAGCTAAAAGATGCAATGTTAATTCAAGATGTAGATCAAGGTCTCATGCTAGGAACCGGGATAATTTACAAAATAAATTAAAAAGATAAAATTATCAAAAGTGACAGCTTTATTCAAATGAATATATATAAGGTTATATGAAAGTCGTTATAGTACTGTCAGAAACTTCCAGTCCTTCCACCTACTGTGTTTGTCTAGACCACCGTACTATACTGTCAATCTTAGGGTGACAGAATAGTCGAGTAGACTTTCATAATGCCAGATACCATGTAGGTAGGTAGGTTTACCTTTCATAATTTTAGTAGATGGAACCCTCCTGCAGTGACGGTCTTTGGGATGGCACAGGGCGCTGAGCCAGTACCATCCGTGGGATTTGCGGTCAGGTCTTTTTCTGTGGGATTTAAATCCAACCGTAATACTATAGTGGGATTTGCGACCTCAGCTAGTTTTTAGTAGGCTGGAGCAATCGTCATGATGATAAGCCCGCCATCTTTAACATCCTTGGATGGGAGCAGGGACAATGCACCACAAATTTAGCACATTAGTTGAATGTCCTTGTCTTCCTTCCTTGTACTCATGCGTGAGGCCAACATCTTGGATTATCCACCATAAACCTTATAATGTCATATTCTAGGTTTGAGGTTAGGTTGGTCAGTATAGGTTTGTTTAGGTTAGATAGAGGGAAAATAAAACTACAAAATGAGGTATTTCGAATGTAAGTGCATTGCCATTATACAATTTCAGGTCACAGATCAAAATAACATTACAAAATATAGTCCATATTGAAACATGTTTAGTTTCAAAATTTGAATGTTGTGGACGCAAATCCCAAGACGTTAATTTTGGTGTAAGCAAATCCCAACAATTGCAGGTTTCACGTAGCTGAACCGGCAGGAACGCTTTCACTCATTAAGCATGTTCATAATATTCTTCGTCCTGATGATCTTTGATCACTTCACTATGTAAACTACAGCAACAAAGAGGCCATTCAAATTACGACAAAGCTTGGTTGGAAAAACTCTAAGAGATAACTTATTATTTGGGAGCGTTCAAGGCATACGTAATTTTTTTTCCCATTTTGGACCCCCCCCCCTTCCAATTATAAGTAGAAATAAGCAAATGCCCAACCTCCCTTCCAAACGGACACGTTACGTTACGTTACGACACTTTTTATAAAAAATTCAAAGAAATAACTATTATTTTGTAGGCATTTTATAAATTTTGATTATTATAAACGTAAAAGCGTAAAAATTTGTGTTGCGACATATTCACAATAAACATTCCTCTAAAATGAATTTAAATTGATTGTACTGAACAGGTAAAATTAAAAATGGACTCAGAACAGTAATAACTCTGAATTGGGATGACCCCTGGTTATCTTAGTGGTAAGAGCATTGGTATACTAGGACAATGGTCCTGTGTTCGATTCCCGTATCCAGATGTCATTTTTAATTTAATGAATATGCTATTTAGATGCGGATATAATCGTGGCTAACAACTATAATTGCTTGGATATTTAGTCCATCATTCATATTTAAATGTTATAAGACCATTGGTCATCTCTAGTTTAAAAAAAATCTAGATTTAAAATTAAGGGTAGTTAGTATACAAGCAAAAGTTTTTTTGAAAATGTGAAATTTTCAAAAAGAGCTAAAACAATTTTTGTTTTAAATTGATGATGATGAGATGAATGATGATGATGATGCATGTTTTAAACGTCAAACAGAAATTATTTATATTTTTTTTCTAGAAAAAAAATTCTCTTAATGATAGCTAGTTGTTAATTGATTATTTTTTTAAAATTTAAAATTGTTCTAAAATAAAATATTCTCTTTTATTCAAAATAAAAATATATTGTGTATGTTTTACATAAACAATAACACTGTGTAGTTATTTTAGGTTAGAATCTAGGCCTAATTTAAGGGAATTATGTAAACAAAAAAATTTTAAATCTAAATTTTTTGAAAATGATTCAAAAAATGTGTTCAAATTGGATATTTATTCAAGTATTTATCAATATAAACACCACCATCTACTTGTATTTGTGAGAAAATTACATGTGAGGGTGGTTTTCAGATGTCTAAAACTTTTAAATATCGTTAAAAATTTAGTTTACAAGAATATTCAGGAATTGTTTAAAATGATAAAATAATATTCTATTACCTATTTTTTTAAATGTATACAATGTTAGTTTTCTAAAGATTGAATCTAATTTTTTTAATGACTTTACCAATTTATTTTAAATTCAAATCTGAAAAATATTTATTATGAGCTTCAAATTTACATGGTATTTTTTCTGAGTAAATGTTATTTAAGGTTATAATAGTTTTTTTTTTAAATTTTGTTCCAAATTTGATTAGAGTCTTATTACGAGAAAGTGTTTATGATTGTGTACTAATATTTATTTATTTTAATGCTCCGAAAAAGGTTAATATTTTTTACTTTTTAGTGTTCTGAAACTCAGTAATACTTTCTGCACTACATTTGTCAGTTTCAGCTTATAGTTCCACTCCCGAATTCTCATTTTTATATTTACATTTTATTATTTGATGAATGTTGCGGTTGATTGTGTGTACAGTCAGTTAAATTGTGGCTTAGAATATCTCAACCAATCATACTCTTGAAGATTTACCAATGAACCAAGCCTGGCTATATAATATACCAGTTGAAATACACAGAGTTACCGGGATAAATGTTTTTATTTGAATGATTGCACGCAGTAAAGCCCTGCGTTGCCCAGAGCCCACGATGGTTTTTAATAACCTAAGAAAATCTAATCAAAACTTTAAAATTCCAGTTTTGATTTGCATATTTTCGTGCACAAGGGCTACTAATTTTAAAAATTTCAGTCCTTTACATATTGTATATATCGCGCAATGCTCATCACAGACAGATAAACTTTAAATTTTATTAAACTTCACCTCTGACAAGACATCTTGTTAATGTGGGAATGCCAGGCCTCCACCTTGGTTCGGATTCCACGTTAAACTGTAGGTCCCTTCATTTCTCTCATATCACCCACCATTACACATTAGCGTAAGTGCGTATAACCCGAATGGGTAGTAAGACGCGGTGCTAATATTAATAATAATTTTATTAAAATCGATGGTCTCACTAGATTTCGTTTGTCCTTTACCAACCAACCATAAAAAAAATCTTAAAATAATGTCACAGTAAGAGCTTTTTGGAAACAAATATATTGAAAGTCACCTCATCAATACGTATTCATTATTTTTACCTTTTCTTAGTTTTCTTACAGAAAAAAAAAGTCCAGCTTAGTGGAATTCCTATCAATAAAACAATGTTTTTCTATTATCTTCACACCAGAGAAATGATTTTCTAGGCCTATCGCTTTTGTTTTGAACCATCCACAACCCCCTACATTGTATTATTGAAAAACACAAAGAAGCGAAGCTAAAAACCAAAGCGAATCTCTAGAAACCAAGCAGGTGACCCCCCCCCCCCCTTTTCCCTTCTTCTCCCCTGTTCAGTCAACCAACAAAAAATAAATAAAAAAATTAAGAGCTCATTTTTCTCCGAAAAGACAAAACTATTTAAAGTGTTGAAGACACAATATTGTAGTCTTATTTTTATTGTCTATGTTTTTTGTTTGTTTTTATATAAGGGGTGAGAGGAAGGTGTATATAACTTCTGGAACAAAGAAGAGCCGCATCATCAAAATCATCATCATCATCAACAAAGAAAGGAAGCAGAGCAGATCAGTCAGTGAAGGTGAAATTCTTGAGCGCATTCAAATGTTTAGTCAACCATACAACACGGCAACACAGCTGTTTTTTTTTTAGGGTATGGGCGCTGGGTTTGTCCGGAAACAAAAAAGGTACAAGAAATCGGATCGTTGCATCGCTCAGACTCGATCGGGCGATGATGACGTGACACCCATCATTACCGATGGCATCAAGAGATGTTCATGCTTCGAAGGTCTTTCCTCTGTTGGAACTTGTTAACCGGCCCCGTGGTGTGGTGGCTAGGCAACTGGCTACCAGTCTAGGGTACCGGGTTCAATTACCGGCTGTTACCTTGGATGTTTTACCCGAAAGAGGAACTACCTCAATGGTCACAAGGGCTTAGTTAATAAGGTTTAAGTTAGGTTTAAGTGTTTTCATTGGTTCCATACCCTTATACTCACTATCACCATCACCTCATCTCATCGGGACATGGAAAGAGCCTCCACGGAAAGGATGTACGATTAGTACATTCGGGTGTCCCTGGGAAACGGTACATTAGTACTGGTTAATTTTTCCACTAACTGGGCTACGGGTGATATAGCCCAGACGCGCAATATTATTGTATAACTTAGTATAGCTTGTTAGCTAGTAGTATCACCACTTTGATTCCCATCTAGATCTATTACATATATACACTACTGGTTGCACGGTCTAGAGCGTCAATCCCACAATAGACTGGACTGTTTGTGACGTGGAGGCTGAGGTTCGAATCTCTTCCGGATGTTCTCGGGGTCGTTTCCCATGTTTCATTAAGGTTTCCCATACAATCTCCACTCCATTATCCATCTCCATCTCCATTATTTTCCACTCGCTATGTTTTTTTACCCACTTCTACTCCTGGAAAAAAAGTTTTAATTTAGTACTTTATCTCACCACCCGCTTGGTATATATACTAATCACGCTAGTATGATAGTGGTAAAAAAAAGGGCTAAAGTTATAGTAATTGTTCCTAAATTTACTTGAAAGGAAATTGAAAAAACATTTAGGAAACAAGACCCTCAGTACACCCAACCGGATTCAAACCTCGTTTTCCTCATCATTGACAGTGCAGTCTATTGTCAGTGTGACGTCTTGGAACCTAGACCACCGAAACAGGTTTATAAAAAGATGTTATTAGTACACTTTTACGTAATAATAAAAAACTAAATAATTAAATTGAGCAACCTTGAATATCTTATACAAGTCTGCTGTAATCATTCAAGTGTAAAGTTGGACGGTTTTTGAGTGGGTGAGAAAAACGTAGTTCTGTACAAAAATAGTCCACAGTGTTGCACTAGTCAACACCAATAAAACTCCTATAACATAGCAGGGACTCGCTTCTTTGAGCCTTGTTTGGAATCAGGGTTCAATCCCAACCAAGGGTTTTGGATATAGTTTGATCTATTGAATATTTTGTCTTCTTCTCTCAAAAATAAATTCTATTATATTTCATTTCATTCTTAGAATCTTTTATTTTTATTTTAATACAGCTCAAAGGAGCACAAACCAATGATGAGGATAGTAATAAATAATAATAATAATAATAATAATAATAATAATAATTAATAATAATAATGTACGTCTGGCTACATCAGTCTGTAGCTCAGTTTGTGGAAATATTAGCCTGTACTAATGTACCGTTGCCTAGGGGACGCTTGAATGTACTAATCGTACAAACATTCCGTGTCCCTATGAGATGAGGGAGGGTGTTAGTGAATATGAGGGTGTGTAACTAATCAATATATTAACTTAACATAAGCCTATTAGCCAAATTCTGCTGGCCATGGTACTTATTCTCTTTTCAAGAAAACCCCCTGGTACTAGCCGGGAATCGAACCCAGGACCTCTAGGTCAGCAGCCAGGGACTGTGACCACTATACGACGAGTCCGGTTAACAAACTATTCCCAGGTCATCAATCAATCGTCTTATTTTAAGGCTATTCAGTCAGTTTCACTGTAAAACAATTATCGTCCAACGAGAAATTGAACCTGATATTCTGAGACAAATGTAATACCTGCTTAAGTAAGATGTACGTTCACAAAGGATCATTTAAAATAACGTAAAACCAATGCGAAATTTAATTTTAGTGAAAAACAAATTGATACCTAAGCTCAGATAGAGTCAAGGATAGACTAACCCTACGAGTAGGATAATTTAAGATAAGTCACCTTAGCTCAGTTGGTAGCATGGCTGATTATAGGCATGATTGGAAAAACTGTCGTAGGTGAAATTGAGGCTTGCCATTTCACCGTACCCTCTTCAGCGGTCGAATGGTTTCAGGTATCAGTCTCTTGTTATACTAGCCTGCTGATAGTGGTTCGAATCCCAGATGGGTCTACTGAGGATGGTTTTTATTAAATGGTTTCCCACTCTTTTACACGTGAACGTGGGTAGATTACATCTAAAATGCTTCCATCCTCATCCTACTCAGAGTAATTATCATAAATATTATTATACTAACCTGACAAGTATCAAGACATGGTGAAAATAAGTAAATAAAATAACCATGATGAATTGACGACTGAAGAGCCCGATACTCTGAGTTAAGTTAGTTTGTATTTTGATTGTTGATATAGTCAGTTTGTTAAAAACAAAGTACATACAAATAAATTAAATAGTTATGTTAGAAATTAAATCCCTATGAGAAATGTCTAGCTAACTGCACTGGTCCTAAAAAGACAAGGCGTACAACTTAGCCGACCTAAGACATCCATGAAGTCATATACATAGCTTACGTTAGTTGGTCAATTTATGGACGCTATCATAATAGGGTTATCTATTTTCATAAACAAGTGGTTGAGATTTACACTAAAACGCAAAATGTCTTAATTAATATCTTCAGATCTTAGTACCAATCCTGTGATTAAGACATGAAATAGTGTCATTAAAGACCTATTGCTAAGTGTGACTACGATGTTTAAAGTATTTAAATATGTTATTAATGAAAATATGTTTTTGTTTTTAGAAAAAGCTGTGCTAATTTAAATCATTGTACATACTCAGCTATCAAGTTACAGTTGTAAGCTTGTGAGAAGAATATCCTACACCTTGAGTCCTTGTTCAGTACGGAGGAGGAAGCTACAAACCATATTGAAAATCTGAGTTATATAACAACCGCGCATAGTCGAGCAGCCGTGTGTTCTACACTAGTAGAATTATAAAACGAAGATGGGTCAGGGCGAGGAACTGCTGAGTAGGGAAATTGAAAAGGAGAACCTTTCTTAAAAACTCTTTCAACTTGTTCTAAAACCTACATCACATTTTACACTCTTATACTAATTTATACATTTCAATAAACAGATCAAACAAACCCCACAATTGTTTGCACTTCCTACCCATCCCACTAAGCCACCCTGACACGTCAGCCCACGTGTTGACGGAATGTGACATTTTGTTTTCTTAAAATAAAAGCTAATATTTTTAACGTTGTTCTTTCACCTTCAAGAATATTTAATAAACTTATCCAAACAATATTATCTAAGTCAATTTTTACTTTGGAATAAATATTTCTGTTATAAATGGGGATATTTTCAAACAATATTTATAACTACTTGAAAAGTATTTATATTAAACTTCAAATCTGAGCCATGACTTTTAAAGATTAAAATTTTGAATATTTCTCATACTTTTTTGTTTAAAATATTTATTATATTTTTAGTATCGCTACTTTACTACCCGTTTGGGCTGTACGAATATGAAGGCTTACTAATAAAGCTATTAGATTTGTAGTCTAAAAGTGATTTAAATAAAATTCTCAAAAATGGGTAATCAGTAAAGGCCCCTTATATTAATTTGTAGATGAAAGAAAAAATACTCTTCAAGGATATTTCTCACATATAACACTCCTCAGATAAACATTTTGAACCAAATTGGTGGAGCTAGTTTCAAACAACTACATACGTTCAAAAATAAGTAAGCTACCATTAAATGATTTTTAATTTTTCAAGAAACAAGTATTCAGTGCTATTTATCACGTACTTCCCAGTTATCCATTTGAACCAAATCAATTAAACCATTTTCAAGAAATTATAAAATGTAATACACAAAAGTGAGCAATTCTTACTTTAGGAGTTAGAGATAAAATGACAATATAGCATTTCAATAAATCCATCAAAAATTTCGGAGGCATATAATACATCAATATTCATGGAAATAAAACCTTCCACGATTGTAATACTTTCTTTATATGATAAATTAATAGAAAGTCATTTACTTTTGAGAACACATAGGCCCCTTTGACAGCTTAAAATTGTAGTCACACCGTTGGGAATATTTTTTAAATCCATGAATACTATTATTTCAAATGAGATTTATGATTTTAAATTTTAATTAAATCACAATAAAAACATTTTTTAAATACTCTTCACCCACGTGCTTTCCTCAGAACCCGATGTTCATAGGTTCAAATACAGCTGGTGTTGACGGATTTTTCTTGAATGATAAAATTCCATAACTCAACCTCCTCTGGTTGGGAATTAATTAAAGCCGTTGGTCCCATGTCGATTGTGACATGTAAAGGAACTTTGGAAGATATGTGAAAATACCTTTCCTGGCAAAAATTGGTAGCATTTTCACTCTCGCACATAAAATTCTTGTATGCTGATATTATTAGTCCATTCAGAAAGTGAATAATAAATATCTCAAATAATTTTTTTTAATCTTCACCCACATATTTTTGATGGTAACATAAAACTGCAGTGGAATTAATTTTTATGTAAGATAAATTGTACGCAAGTATAATTTGGTTAATTTATTGAACTAATTTAAAATATGTCTAGCCAAGGACGACAGGTTCATCAATGTCCAATTTTCAAAGTAAGTGCAGTTTATCCACTTTAAAAAAATAAAAATAAACTAGAACTTATACCATGTCTTAATTACTATCTTCCATAATTCTTAAAGTTTTAATACTTGAATTATTTTTAAATAAACAAGTTAGTCATATTTAGTTGGCTATCAGTCGCTTAAGTTCCATCAAATCATTTTTTTTTAGAATAAGTTTTTCTCGTGTTAATTATTATAATTAAGTATTTGGTCTGAATCAGATTGGACTTAGCTTGCAGCTTTCTATTCAGGTGGTGGTAGGTTTGTTTTAATGGAAACAGGTGAGATGTGGAAAAAAATGTAACGCATTAAAATTATCATCCAACAAAACTCTTATTTAAAAAAAAAAAAATTTGATGAACAAAAGCAGTGAAAACTTCAAACCAAAATGATCCACATAATTTATAAAGAGTAATATTGGTTAAAGTGATTTTACAATCTTGATAAAGCTCTACTAGCAACATTCTTTTTTCAGAAATGAGGGGAGGGGGGTAATTTATCTCGTTTCATCTAAAGAGTTATGGTAACCACGTGCAGACTAACTGGAGTTCGTTATCATCATAATTATTATAGATTTTACAAGAACTTTAACACAAGAGGGGTCATTAATGCCATGGAACCACACTTGTCCCTCGCCTACTTTTATACAAAGAGAGAACTAAATTTTGATTATAACAGGATTCGAACGGCAGTCCTTGAGAGGTGGTTGATTAACATCTGCGGTTCACCAACCATACGTTTTCAGTCATGACCGTGTTTTACTGATGCACAGTGTCCACAAAACAATTATTGTAGACTCTCATGTAAATAATATAAGAAAATTAATGTTTTTTAACAGTAAAGATTAGTATTGGTATAAAATTGAAAATTTTATGAAGAGCATCAGTGGTCACAATGGCCAAGGTGTTCACCCCATCTGGTACTCTCTATCAGAAACAGTGAGGTCCGGGGATATAGTTATCGTCTGGTATAAACAGAGTTTTTTTTTTTTTTCAAAATGGCTCTTCCTCTAAGCAAATTCAGGCCCATTTCCTCAAAATTCTACTTTTCTCAGTCCAACTTATTACTGTAAGGATGTGGATAGATCGATTGGGTGGTAATATGCAGTGCAAAAAAGTTAGGTTAATCAATATTTGCAGCAAAATTAGCTTATTAAGCTAGGTAATCTAAATATGATATCACCACACCCTACCTTCCTTAATGTGGGCCTATCGTTGTCAAGATGGGTTGTCGCCGAGGATGGGAGGAGTGACTGGATTAGGATTGTGTGGATTCGTAATTGACGTCCGGCTTAGGTTTTTATGGTTGTTTTATTGTACTACTATTCTCTATTACAAAACGTGATGTTTATAAGAAATATTAGAGGATATGAAAAACTTAATAGATTTACTTAAAAGCTCGTGACAGAACGGAGTATGCAAGAAATGCTTAACCAATGGGCTGACTGACCTATAGGAGATCCTACATGGTTGATGAGCCCCGGTACCCTAGTCTCAACGGTGGACCTCCAAAGCGCGTTTTGATAATCCAGCGTCCTAGCCTGCGTAGCCCCAAAAATGGCCAGAGTCACCCCTAGACTCGATGGTGATTAATCAGCCCTGATAGCTGGGATAAATTACTTTTTAGTCTGCCTTATGGCCTGATTTACCGTCAAGAATGCTGACACTCTGTTTATGTTGTCAACGCACATGTTATATTTGTTTACAAGCTAATCATAACACCTCGCAATACTCGTTTTGTCATTCACAATCAAGAGCACAACAATAGTAAACAAACACTCGCCTCAATTTAGGCCGTGTCGATAACAATAATTTATTACCAAAATTTTATATTTGTTGACAGTGATAAATTTACTGTTGACAAAAGAGTAGATTTGGGGAACGGAAATGATAAAATGAAGCGTAAAGAAAATAACCACTTTTATTTTTATGAAACGGAGTTGTTTTGGTAATATTTGTGGTGGAATTGTAGTGAACGACAGATAAGGGCAGTGTTTATACAGTTTCTACATCAAAACTTTATTTTTTTTTACAAAATATTGCTCCAGTAGAAATATAGAGTTTAAATTTCTTCATATGGTGATATCAACAGTTGTTGAATATCTTTCATAAGTATAACGGCATTAGATGATACACTTTTAAAACTAAAAGAAAAGTTATCATTAAATTCTAGGACAACCTTGACACATATTCAACAATCACTGTTGAGGTCACATGTGTAAAAAATTAGAATCTCTTTCTACTGAAGAAATATTTTATTCTTTTTGACCAAAAAAGCTTGTATACAAAAACTTCAAAAATACTGCCTTTAGCTCACTTTCCCTACATCCACATCTTTAATATTACAAATATTATAAATATACCAATATATATATATTCGATAATATTTCTCGTGCAACCCTAATGTTCGTGACCCGCGTGTTACTATAGCATACATCAGGACTATCTCTATATTTTAGTGACATAAAAATTAGAGCTTGGATAGAATTTACCCGCATTTGCCTAGACTAGGAATGGGAAAACATTTGAGAGGGGGAGATCTCAAGATCATTGGTCGGGATTCGAAACAAAGCCTACCCTTGACCAGACTGACACCTTAAACCCTGTGGCTCTTTCTGTAGATATTGTTTATACTACTGCATCAGTGAAGAAGGTAAAATTCAGAATAAAAGTAGCCATACTTTCATTCATGTTGAGAGATAAATTATTTAGGAGAAAATATTTAGCACCCATTAAGGCTTTAGGCCATAATCTCCTTTTCAGCTACAAACTTACGGACTCTCTAATCCGCGCACCCACCGGTACCTTTATTTCGTATAGCCAGGAACTTTACAAATGAAAATCACGCATTTTCCTTCAAGATCATGACGGTATGTTCGACCTCTTCCCACCGGTGATAATTTAACACTTATTTCCCAGTTTGTCAATCTCTCTCTTTCTTTATTTGATCTCATTTGCTCTACTTCTCTTTCCAACTAAGGCTCCCTTGCTCTCCATGCCATCTTCCGCATCAATACCTGGTCCACGGCCCGCCGCCACCTGTTACCAAAATCAAACTAAGTTGAGGATGAAGGGGAAAGATTCACTTTGGTGGATAACAGGGCTATCAGGCATTATACTTGTATTTCGACAGGAGAGAAGCCAAGATCAAATAGTAATACTTTAATTTCAACAGACAAGATGAGATTTAGCCAAGCAAATGATCCCCTTCGGTGGCCGCGTGGTCTAACGCGCTACTCTCGCAGTAGACTAGACTTACAATGATAGGGAGCTCAGGATTGGAATCTCAGTCAGGTATATTGAGGTTTTTTTTTTTCCAAAATTGTTTTCCACTCTTCCTCAACACAAATTCGGGTATACTTCGTCTAAAAATAACCTTTCTAATCCTTAAAACTATTAGCGTAGTTAGTAGATAAGCGTATGGCCTGGATGGTTAGTAAGACAGGACTGTAAAAAATAATATGAATGAGCCAAGTAAACCTTGGATGCAATATACCCGCATTTGCTTCGAGATAAAGTGGGAAACTAAACCATTTAGGAAAAAATGCCCTCGATACAACCAGTTGGGATTTGAATCCTACATCCACTATCAGCAACCAAATTAGAAGAACATAAATTTAGTCTGCGTGCCCACCAATGTAGGTAGTAAGTAAGCAAATGTATTATTAAATACAAAAAAAGGTTTCAATAAAGATATTCAAACCCACACACTTGGTACAAAATTGAATATCAAGATGTTGTCTACCTGTGACGTCACGGCCGTCAAGATATGATTTCATAGGTTAGTGAATTAAGGTTCTATTGGTCGAGTTTTAAATTAATATTATTATTATTATTAGCACCGCGTCTTACTACCCGTTCGGGTTATACGCACTTACGCTAATGTGTAATGGTAGGGGATTGTGAGATGAAATGAAGGACCTACAGTTTAACGTGGAATCCGAACCACGGTGGAGGCCTGGCATTCCTCACATTCACAAGATGTCTTGTCAGAGGTGAAGGAAGGTTTGGTAATCAGATAAATCATTGCCGGGACGAGGATCGAACCCCGGCCGTCGAGTTTTAAAGACATAACGATGAAGCAAAAACCATAAATTCTTAATTAATTCTTGAAATAGTCCTACAGTGTCAAACATTTATTTATTTTTATCTCGAAGTAGTTTTTTTAAACATTTTACTTATAAATCATCTACAACTTAGGAAAGTTGTCTTGGTCATGAAAATTGCCTGTTGAGTCTTCCTGCCTGGATGTGGATTAAAAAAGTACGTTAAAGCATAATTATAATCCTTCTAATATATAGAAATGATCTGGTGTCTTTATGTTACTCTTTCACTCAAAAACAAATAAACTGATTGGGTTTTAGTTTTGCATGGACATAATTTGGACGTTCGCTCAACATAATTACCAATTAAAATACACGTCTGCCATTTTGTTTTAATAAGGCGGCTAAAAAACATTATTTTTGGCCTTTTTATCAGCTTGTATTATTATTATTATTATTATTAATATTATTATTATTAGCACCGCGTCTTACTACCCTTTCAAGTTATACGCACTTATGCTAATGTGCAATGGTAGGGTGATTGCGAGATGAAATTGAGGACCTACAGTTTAACGTGGAATCCGAACCACGGTGGAGGCCTGGCATTCCACACATTCACAAGTTGTGATTAATACACATCTTGTCAGAGGTGAAGGAAGGGTTTGGCAATCAGATAAATCTGTGCCGGACTGAGGATTGAACCCCGGACCCCAGCAAAAAGGTCTGACACCTTACCCCTAGACCACCGAGACACCCTTTTTTTATCATCTTTTGCTTTTCGAACTTTTAATAGACGCACTTTGAAAGATTCCTAGAGTTATATACGGATTATAAAACAACCCTGTTAAAAGAACGAGTAATTAGCTATTAAAATAGTCATCAGTTCATCACAATATCATAGCTATTGGTGAAAGAAACAAATTATTTTTATTTTTCCAAGTGGACATTTTCAGCTAAACTATTGGTGAAATTAGTAAATTATCTTTAAAGTTAGCGCATTTAAAATATAAACACTGTCTTAAATAAGTTAAGATACAAAAATCTATTTTAAAAACCTTTCTATGCTCTACAAATAACTAGTTAGTTAGTTAAAGCGACGCGAATCAGAACTAAATATAACTTTGATAAATAATTACTAGCACGTAAGAACAAAATTAGGGAGGAAAATAAAATGGCTGAGTGATCGCTTTTGTTGATGGCGTTAAGGCGATCGTATTCTATTCACCTTCTAGAACTGATTCAAGTCACACGTATGGAATGTTTCGACAGTGATTGCTCGAATGGGTGAGACGCAGGAATCGATAGCTCAATTCGCCAAAACCCACCACCCCGGGGAACGAAAGCAGACCGTACCATTTCCTATAAGCACCTCCGAGCTAAGCCTCTTTGGGGCTCAGTGGGGAGTACACCTATATTCGGATCACCGCGGCGGGAAACCTTTAAGAAGATTACATATATATAATTTTAGAATTTTTAGCCAACCTAGCCAACCTATATATATATATATCTCAAAATATCTTATATATTTTTAACGTCGTGTCTGACTACCCGTCAGAGATATAACATATTTATACTAATGGGGTTGTAAAGATGACGGGATCAAAAAGAGAAAGTGTGTCCGCATTTGCTTGAAAGGGAAAACCACATTAATAAAACACTTCAGTAGGCCTACATCCATCCGGACTCAAACCCCGAGACTATTGTCCGCATGGATTGGCGTATGAATAAGTTAAAGTGTATTTATAAACTGTTCGAATCATCCTAAAATGTTCTTTCTTGGGGTCTCTGAATATTATGATAGAGGGACAATCTGAGAGGCCCTGCCGAGGTCAAGAGCGCTAAGTACTAATATTACGAGTAGCTCTCTCCCTATACATATATTAGCTCTTTCCCTATATATATATATATATATATATATAGTTTATAAATACACTTTCACTTATTTATACGTCAACATTTTAGAATTTTTAGCCAACCAATGCCTATATAAATAAAGTGGGTGTGTGTACTTATGTACGCGCGTGAGAAGTTATACTTCTTTGGCATCATTAAAAAATAGTTTTTAATTGCATGCAAATAATTAATTACAATAAAATGATAAAAAGACTGGAAAAGGATAGTCAACACAGTCAGTAAAGTTCAGTTTAAATTTGAAAAATTAAATAAATAAATAAATAATACATACGGATAGTTAACCTCAATTATATTGGAGCACTTGAAAAAGTCTATAAGCACAATTTTTTTCACTAATATTTACGAATAGTAAATAATATTAATCAAAATATTCAATTTAAATCACTACTGAATATAATTTATTAGCACATATATAATTCGCACTTGTATGAAACTAAAACACGTGTTGTGAATGTAGAAACTAGAAACATGTGGATAAATATTATATAATATGAAAACAGTGATCAGAGGCGACGAGCGTACCATAGAGAAAGGAATAACATAGTATACATTTCTCTATGAGCGTACCAACATGCGCGACTAACAGAGATTCGATTTCTATTTTGTTGGTAGCTTTTTATTTCGAGACTTAATGAGCGGTTTAGCTTCAACCTGTTACTTTTGTGTTACAGTGATGCGCGCGCATCTTAAAATTTCACTCTCATCATTTTTTCATAACGCACCTAAAGATGTATAACTTCAATAATATAAATAAGATATTTTGATTTATATAAGCATAGGTTGGCTAAAAATTCTAAAATGTTGTATATAACTATAAATATGTATATATATATATATATATATATTAGGGTGTCCCAAAAAAATGAAATTAATTATTTTTTTTCGCATACCCTCTTATTTTTTTCCTTTTATAACAAAACAATTGTAAATAATGTTTCATGTAATTTGGACCACGGCAACCCGTGCCGACTTGCATCTAAACATGTCAGTCAGTACATGTGTACTTGAGCGAGCGAACGCTGACGACACGTGTCTGTAGCGGAGCACCCAACAGCTGCAAATGGTAAAGATAAAAAAAAAAAGATAAAGGAAGGTTTTGGAATGCTTCGACAGTGAGATTGCACAACCCGTGAAACATGTCAGTAGCAGTTTACTCAGGACAGCGCACGTCTACGTGTCAATGTGCTTATAATTCCAAGTTGTTTAATTAGTAAATGTTTGTATGGTTTTTAATCTGTGAACAGAACATGGCAGTGGAATTGCGTAGTTCTAAAAAGGTGATATTTTTAATAGGTAATATAAGACATCAAATAACGGGTTCAAAACTTCCGTCTAATGGACAAGTTCTCGCAGTTTTGTTTTACAATATTCGAGAAGTGAATTTAAGTGTTAATGAAAGTGCAAATCTCGTTATTCGCGAATGTATTATATTTTGGGAAAAGGCACGCATACCTACCAAATTGTTGCCAAATTGTGCGAGCAAGCTTGTTAATGTGTATCAAGTTTGGAGAGACTTACAAAAATAAATGCAAAGAAATTACAAGACGTATTCAAGCGGCGACAACAATAATTTGTAATTAATTTAGACAATTTGTTCAACATTGCACATGCTGATGCACTTCAATTAATGAAAATAGAGGAAGATAGGATGTTCTTGCAGCGCCAAAGAGAGCCGGGCCGACCCGGTCACTTAGGTGGAATGGATAAAAAATCTGGCCAAAAAAGAGGAAAGGGCGCGACTTCGAGCTGTCAAAGAAGACAATCGGCGAATAAAATATGTTTCCGATTCAACATCCTCGGCATCAAACGAACCATTGCAAGAAGATTCCTCTTCGAATTCTAATGAAAATATAGATTCAGAAGATTTCCCAACACTGATCGAAAGCTCAAAACCTGGGACAAGTAAATCAGTATTGAGGAAAGACTTTATTACTCCAAAGTCAGAATTTCCGATAAGTAAGTCTTCAATTCAAAGAATCCTAACAGAAAAACGGAAGGAACGTGCGGAAAACATAAAAATTTATTTTCAAAACGATGTACCGGATGTAGTGACCTTACATTGGGATGGAAAACTGTTGCCTGCTTTGAGTGCTCGAAAATCGAAAGAAGAACGCTTGCCTATTGTTATTTCATTTGGACTAAAATAACAACTCATTGCTGTGCTGAGACTGGATAATTCCTCAGGCAAAGAACAGGCGCAGGCTATTTGGAAGGCGATCTTAGATTGTAATCTCGAAAACAAGGTCCAAATTCTCTGTTGTGATATTACGGCTTCGAATACAGGTCGTTTTAATGGTGCTTGTACGCTCCTCGAGCAAAAATTTGATAGGGAAATGCTTTTTTTTCGCTTGCCGCCATCATGTATACGAACTTGTGTTAAAGGCCATGTTCGATCTGAAAATTAAACAAGTGACAACAAGCCCCGATATTCCACTCTTTAAAAAGCTCAAAGAGAATTGGAAAAATATCGATTCCACTAAAATACAGTGCTATAGAGAAAAAGTGGAACTGTTCAGAACCGTACCCGAAATTGAAAATTTGCTGGACTTTTACCGAGATGAACTTAAAAATGTTATGGTCAGAGAGGACTATCGAGAGTTGATCGAAATTTCTATGGTGTTTTTAGGTGGAGATGCAGAAAAAAAAATTAAAATCAGACCTCCGGGTGCCATGCACCAAGCTAGATGGATGGCCCGAGCGATTTACTCCCTCAAACTATCGTTATTTAGTTCTCAGCTGAAATTAAACACCAAGGATACGAAAGAACTGTTAGATGTCTGCTTGTTTATCGTAACAATCTATGTTAAACCATGGCTTCAATGCATTTTGGTAGTTAAAGCACCCTACAAAGATTTGTGCTTTTTGAAATCTTTGAAAGCTTACGAAAATGTTAATGAAAATATCTCGAAAGCTGCTTTACAGAAATTTCTCCAGCATTTATGGTATTTGACTGATGAAATAGCAGTATTAGCACTTTTTGATGATGATGTGGACGAAGAAACAAAATTAAAAATGGTGGCAAATTTACATAGAGAAAATTTCTCGACCCATGAGAAAAGATACATTCCATCGAAGGAAGAACTTTGTGGTTCATTGTATGGTGAGTTTGATACATTGATTTTGTAATTGTTTGTTTATTTATTTATTTATATCACGCAATTGTTACATTTTTTTTACAGAAAAAAGCATCGATGATTTCATATCAGTCAAAAGCCATTCATTGATTTCTAGACTCAAAATTGATGATAGTTTTCTCAACGAGAATCCCTCTTCATGGGAGAATAACGCTTCTTTTCTAGACGCAAAAAAGACAATATCAATACTTAGAGCAGTGAACGATACAGCTGAAAGAGCAGTAAAACTAATGCAGGACTTTCATGGATTAATAACGGTTGAGGAGGAACAAAAACAATTTTTGTTTCGTTGCGTACAAGAACACACGAAGATCTATCATGACTGTAAAAAGCAAACATTGAAACGAAAATATGTTCAGTAATGTTTCTTTTACTGTAATATGTTAATAAATATCTGCTTTGATTAAAATGGTGTCTTATGTACCAAAGAAACATACATTTTACAATCTTTCCATGGTATTCCCCGTACAAGATCTCACGTTCAAGTTTGAAGTAAAGTCGGCACGGGTTACCGTTATCTTATTGCAATAATACTTTTTATTTAAGTTACTGAGGTGAAATAGAAAAAAAATAGAGGGTATGCGTATTCAACTTTGCAAAAAAAATTTTTTACCTTGTATCTTGGGACACCCTAATATATATATATATATATATGTATATATATATATATATATATATATATATATATATATACACATACAAAGAGATAAAAACCAAGCTAAAAAAAAATTCCAGGAAACTGCACTAATGTTCTGTTACATTAGAGTCCACGTCACACAAACACACACACTGGTGAACATGTAGTAACATTAGTCAGTCTGGTTTTATCCAGCTTTCTTGAGGCGGAAGGTTGGAGTTCAAATCCCATATTGATGTTCAATGGTGCTTTTTCCTTAAATAGTTCCCCACTCCCCCTTCACTCCTCACTATCCACCCTACATCCTGTGTCCATATGGGGATATATCTGCGTCAGTGGACGAATGATCTAACGCAGCTGCGGGCAAACTGCGGCCCGCGACGTCAATTTGTGCGGCCCGAAGGTTTTTGGACAGTTGCATGTATCCCATTAACGACAACAGTTTGAGTAGTTACTAAACAACATTTAAGTAGTTTAAGAAGCTATATGAGTCATATGGTGACCTGGTGGTCTAGGGGTAAGGTGTCGGACTTCTATGCTGGCGGCCGGGGTTCAATCCTCGGTCCCGGCAAAGATTTATCTGATTACCAAACCCTTCCTTCACCTCTGACAAGACATCTTGTGAATGTGGGGAATGCCAGGCCTCCACCGTGGTTCGGATTCCACGTTAAACTGTAGGTCCTTCAATTCATCTTACAATCACCCTACCATTACACATTAGCGTAAGTGCGTATAGCCCGAATGGGTAGTAAGACGCGGTGCTAATAATAATAATAATATATGAGTCATGGCATATTAGATTTTATTTGCTAGTTATTTTGTGTACCAAAGCTATATAGTTATACGACAAATTAATGTGTTTTTTTTGTGAAAAAATTCATTATTTAGTAAATTTAGATTTAGTCGTATGCGGCCCGCTAAAGACCTTACAGATGTCCATGTGGCCCTCAGGAGAGAAAGGTTTGACCACCCCTGATTTAACGCGTCACTTTCGCAATGGACTGGACTTCCAAATACGAGGATATAGGGTTTAAGTCCTAGTTGGGTGTACTGGGGGTGGTTTTGTTAAATGGTCTTACACTCTCCCTACACGCATATGTAGGTACATTTTATTTAATATAAACCTTCTTTATTCCTAACATATTAGCATAGTTAGTACATTATGTGTATAGTCCGAACAAGTGGTAAGACATGGAGTATGTAATAATACCTTAGAATTAGAGATTATTATAAATGCTTTAGAATTAGCATTAGTCAGTATGTAGAGCGTATGTATACTGGAATAAGTGTCTTAGGTTCGATTCTGTATGTATGATAATATATCATTGAATAAATTAGTACTCCCCTTTCTCAGTGATTAATTAACGGATGGGAACTGGGTGAATGTAACTGTTCTATATTTAATTTAGTTTGTAAGTTGTGTGCTTGCCCCCAATATTAACTGTTATAACAGTGTGTGCGTGTGCAATAGTCCGCCGGTTAGCTGGTTGCTACCCCGAATGGCGCGGTGTTTCGGCCTTCACTATCTGATGAGCCTGTATTACCTAGCTGTGCCCACGTTAACTCACTCTTCATAGATACCATCGTCACACAACGGTTTTAACAGCTACATCACACACACACACACACACACACACACAAGGTTCTTGGAAACGAAACTAAGGGAGAAAATAAGGGGAAGGATCAGGTTATTTGAAAGAAATTAACACCGCCGTGAAACGCCCTTCCTTTATACAAAGTGCAGTTATGGCTTCATCTCTTTGAAACATGGAGGTGGCCGGAGTCTGCTTTAACTCTCCACCTTCAGTACTCTATAGGATCAAACGTATTATTGTACTAGAACCAGCTTTAACTTTCTACCTTTACTACTCTATAGGAACAAACATATTAATGAACTGGAGTCTGCTTTAACTCTCCACCTTCAGTACTCTATAGGATCAAACGTATTATTGTACTAGAACCAGCTTTAACTTTCTACCTTTACTACTCTATTGGAACAAACATATTATTGAACTGGAGCCTGCTTTAACTTTCTACCTTCACTACACTATAGGAACAAACATGTTATTGAACTGGAGCCTGCTTTAACTTTCTACCTTCACTACTCTATAGGAACAAACATATTATTGAACTGGAGCCTGCTTTAACTTTCTACCTTCACTACTCTATAGGAACCAACATATTATTGAACTGGAGCCTGCTTTAACTCTCTAACTTTACTACTCTATAGGAACAAACGTATTATTGAACTGGAGCCTGCTTTAACTCTCCACCTTCAGTACTCTATAGGAACAAACGTATTATTGTACTGGAGCCTGCTTTAACTCTCTACCTTCACTACTCTATAGGAACAAACATATTATTGAACTGGAGCCTGCTTTAACTCTCCACCTTCAGTAATCTATAGGAACAAACGTATTATTGTACTGCCTTAACTTTCTACCTTCACTACTTTATAGGAACAAACATATTATTGAACTGGAGTCTTCTTTAACTCTCCACCTTCAGTACTCTATTGGAGAAAACATATTATTGTACTGCCTTAACTTTCTACCTTCACTACTTTATAGGAACAAACATATTATTGAACTGGAGCCTTCTTTAACTCTCCACCTTCAGTACTCTATAGGAACAAACGAATTATTGTACTGGAGCCTGCTTTAACTCTCTACCTTCACTACTCTATAGGAACAAACATATTATTGTACTGGAGCCTGTTTTAACTCTCTACCTTCACTACTTTATAGGAACAAACATATTATTGAACTGGAGCCTTCTTTAACTCTCTACCTTCACTACTTTATAGGAACAAACATATTATTGAACTGGAGCCTTCTTTAACTCTCCACTTCAGTACTCTATAGGAACAAACGAATTATTGTACTGGAGCCTGCTTTAACTCTCTACCTTCACTACTTTATAGGAACAAACATATTATTGAACTGGAGCCTTCTTTAACTCTCCACCTTCAGTACTCTATATGAACAAACATATTATTGTACTGGAGCCTGCTTTAACTCTCTACCTTCACTACTTTATAGGAACAAACATATTATTGAACTGGAGCCTTCTTTAACTCTCCACCTTCAGTACTCTATAGGAACAAATGTATTATTGTACTGTAGCCTTCTTTAACTCTCTACCTTCACTACTCTATAGGAACAAACATATTATTGTACTGGAGCCTGCTTTAACTCTCCACCTTCAGTACTCTATAGGAACAAACATATTATTGTACTGGAGCCTGCTTTAACTCTCTACCTTCACTACTTTATAGGAACAAACATATTATTGAACTGGAGCCTTCTTTAACTCTCCACCTTCAGTACTCTATAGGAACAAAAGAATTATTGTACTGGAGCCTGCTTTAACTCTCTACCTTCACTACTCTATAGGAACAAACATATTATTGTACTGGAGCCTGCTTTAACTCTCCACCTTCAGTACTCTATAGGAACAAACATATTATTGAACTGGAGCCTTCTTTAACTCTCCACCTTCAGTACTCTATTGGAGAAAACATATTATTGTACTGCCTTAACTTTCTACCTTCACTACTTTATAGGAACAAACATATTATTGAACTGGAGCCTTCTTTAACTCTCCACATTCAGTACTCTATAGGAACAAACGAATTATTGTACTGGAGCCTGCTTTAACTCTCTACCTTCACTACTCTATAGGAACAAACATATTATTGTACTGGAGCCTGTTTTAACTCTCTACCTTCACTACTTTATAGGAACAAACATATTATTGAACTGGAGCCTTCTTTAACTCTCTACCTTCACTACTTTATAGGAACAAACATATTATTGAACTGGAGCCTTCTTTAACTCTCCACCTTCAGTACTCTATAGGAACAAACGAATTATTGTACTGGAGCCTGCTTTAACTCTCTACCTTCACTACTTTATAGGAACAAACATATTATTGAACTGGAGCCTTCTTTAACTCTCCACCTTCAGTACTCTATAGGAACAAACATATTATTGTACTGGAGCCTGCTTTAACTCTCTACCTTCACTACTTTATAGGAACAAACATATTATTGAACTGGAGCCTTCTTTAACTCTCCACCTTCAGTACTCTATAGGAACAAATGTATTATTGTACTGTAGCCTTCTTTAACTCTCTACCTTCACTACTCTATAGGAACAAACATATTATTGTACTGGAGCCTGCTTTAACTCTCCACCTTCAGTACTCTATAGGAACAAACATATTATTGTACTGGAACCTGCTTTAACTCTCTACCTTCACTACTTTATAGGAACAAACATATTATTGAACTGGAGCCTTCTTTAACTCTCCACCTTCAGTACTCTATAGGAACAAACGAATTATTGTACTGGAGCCTGCTTTAACTCTCTACCTTCACTACTCTATAGGAACAAACATTTATTGTACTGTAGCCTGCTTTAACTCTCTACCTTCACTACTTTATAGGAACAAACATATATTGAACTGGAGCCTTCTTTAACTCTCTACCTTCACTACTTTATAGGAACAAACATATTATTGAACTGGACCCTTCTTTAACTCTCCACCTTCAGTACTCTATAGGAACAAACGAATTATTGTACTGGAGCCTGCTTTAACTCTCTACCTTCACTACTCTATAGGAACAAACATATTATTGTACTGGAGCCTGCTTTAACTCTCCACCTTCAGTACTCTATAGGAACAAACATATTATTGAACTGGAGCCTTCTTTAACTCTCCACCTTCAGTACTCCATTGGAGAAAACATATTATTGTACTGTAGCCTTCTTTAACTCTCCACCTTCAGTACTCTATAGGAACAAACGTATTATTGTACTGGAGCCTGCTTTAACTCTCTACCTTCACTACTCTATAGGAACAAACATATTATTGAACTGGAGCCTGCTTTAACTTTCTACCTTCACTACTCTATAGGAAAGAGCATATTATAGCAATTCAATGTTATGTTAATTTATATATGTGTATGTGTGGGTGTGTGGGTGTGTCATAACAGTAATTCGGTCAAACTTGGTACATACTCTGAACCTCATGAAAACGCACATTTATTTGTTTTTTTAATCTTAAACTAGACTATTCTAGAGCCAAAAGTATATAATTAAAAATGTTTTCATTATTTATCTTATAAATGCTGCTCAAAAAGTTAGATAACTGCATTAAACTCGATAATGTATAGAATAAAAACGACCAATAATGATGTTGGCAAACCATTAATCTAAAATGTGTTTGAAGTTATTAGTTATGAAAAGGATTTCCTAATTTGACCTCATTTTATTTTTTTAATAATTACATGTTAATATTATTTTCATCTCAAAAGGGGTGTTTGATGAATGAGTATTTGTTTAGTATTGCTCAACCACGATAGATTATTATTATTAGCACCACGTCTTACTACCCATTCGGGTTATACGCACTTACGCTAATGTGTAATGGTAGGGTGATTGTGAGATGAAATGAAGGACCTACAGTTTAACGTGGAATCCGAACCACGGTGGAGGCCTGGCATTCCCCACATTCACAAAATGTCTTGTCAGAGGTGAAGGAAGGGTTTGGCAATCAGATAAATCTGTGCCGGGACCGAGGATTGAACCCCGACCGCCAGCACAGAAGTCTGACACCTTATCCCTAGACCACCAGGTCACCAACCACAATAGAAATGTAGGTAAGTGGCAGCTTACAAAAGGTTAAGTATTGCAAACATTGTTTTAAAGAAGCTATTATCAACCTAATCGGAAACACTTTTCCTTAGTTGCCAAATCTTTATCCAAACTAACATTCTTCAACCATAACACAATCTATCACATTTTATTTCCCATCACTCACAAACAACAAATCTATCTCATTCACACAAATTTACTATATAAAACAACCCCTTTATTTTCAATACATCACATATATTGTATAGACATTACAACAATATATCCACGATCATCTTAATATAATAAAACATATGTTTTCAATAATGTATTCAATCTCTCTACAACACATGTATCGTTACTTCCCTTTCATTCTAATATGAAGAGGAGGTATTGATAACTATTACAAAGTAAATATTTAACAAAGTAGTGGATTAAGATAAATAAATAGAAAACAATAATAGCTTTATTATAAAAAACATAAAAAGAGGATATAGGGTTACAATTGATAAACAAGATTAAATGCAGGACTAAAGCATAATAAAAAAGAGTAATGTCTGTTAAATTGGTTAGGGAAAACATATTGCTCTTAGAAGTATAAATGAAAACATTAAGTTTTAAACTGACAAATATGATAGGATTTAACAACTCCAAAAATATAGGGACTTCCCGTATCACGGGAGAATACGTGTCGAAGACAACACGGTAACAGTCAAAAGGAAGTTACGTTGATAGAGAGTATTAGATTCCAACACAGTCGGGCTAGCGCCAGACTACCTCCAGAGGGGTGTAGACAGAAAACATGGTGAATTAATTACTAATAAAATATAACTGCAGATCCTATAGTTTTAGAGTTACTAAGCTAAATGTCGGCCAAGCTAGCTAGCTTGATTTGAAATTAAGAAAGGTCCCATGGACACACTAAATAATAAATGGTAAGAGGACGGTCTGTCAATTACATTTGCAGATGGCTAACAATCAGGTGTCTACACAAAATTGTACTATGGCCGGTCCTTTCCCAGTGGGTACTGCCAGAGCACTCAATAGTACATTTATACCACTACCCACTCCCTAGGGTATACATCAAATCTAGTACACACTAACCTTAAACACTTGGACTAATGAGGTAACAACAAGGGGCAAATGAAAATACTATCTGTGTGGGTTACTATACAACACTAGCCGTGTTCCACACTTTGCACACCCAAAATAATAACACAGAAAAAGGGGTGCCAACAATAATACTGTGAGGTACTGACCTAACTAGGTCCTCAAATAAAGGCGTTAGACAACCTGCTTGTAAACATACAACAATTCGAACAAGTGAGCATGACATCCACGCTATCATGGGATATTGGGAAGTCATAAGGACTTAAAACAGAATAATGAACTTATGGAGAAGAGGAACCTTAAAGCAAGGTTAAGAAATGTTATATGGATATAGGGAAAATATATAGTCAGACGATTTGACTAAAGAAATTAAGTCAGATTGACACAAAACCAAATTTAGTCATTCTGACTAAAACAACGAGTCTGAAGGACTTAGAAAACATAATAGCTGCTTCAACTAACAGACACACAATTAGTCTCTTTCACTACTGCAACAAGTCTTAAGGACTTAGAAAACATTTTAGCCGCTTCGACTAACTAAACTAAGTCAGAAGGACACAGAAACAAAACTTAGTCACTCTGACTAAAACAGCAATTCTGAAGGACTTAGAAAACATTATAGCCGCTTCGACTAACAAAAACTAAGTCAAAGGATACAAAAGCAAAACTTTGTCACACTCACTAAAACAACAAGTTTGTATACCAAACCCTTCCTTCACCTCTGACAAGACATCTTGTGAATGTGGGGAAAGCCAGGCCTCCACCGTGGTTCGGATTCCACGTTAAACTGTAGGTCCTCCATTTCATCTCACAATCACCCTACCATTACACATTACCGTAAGTGCGTATAACCCGAACGGGTAGTAAGACGCGGTGATAATAATAATAATAATAATAATAATAATAATAATAATAATAAACAAGTTTGAAGGACTTAGGTAACATTATAGGTGCTTCAACTAACAGAAACACAATTAGTCTCCTTGACTACTAAAACAAGTCTGAAAGACTGAAAATGTAGCCTTCTCAGTAACCCGGAGTAAAATTAAAAGGAAACCCTCATCGGTGACATGTAAAATAACAAATGATCCAAATAAAAATATGTATTTAAAAAGGTAATTATTGCATTTTATTATACATTTATTTAATTGATAAAAGTTTGTATAAATATATACTTTTAATTATTCTAAAATGTTTTATGAAAGTATGTGTGTTGTGCATATTTCGTAATCCATTTCGAGAAATTAAAATAACTTAATTTTGGCATTAAAATTTGAAAGATTCTACCAACAAAATATACAATTATTTATACACAAGTATTGAAAATAATTGTTTATTAAGTGTTGTTTGTAGGCCTACGCAGCCCACGCTGTAAACTGATCGTCAAATTTTGCGCATGGTATGTAAAACGTTGGACGCTCTATACTTTCTGATGTGCAATCCGATTTTAAACCGTTTCTATCGCTATATTATTATTATTATTATTATTATTATTATTATTATTATTATTATTAGCAACACGTCTTACCACCCGTTCGGGTTATACGCACTTACGCTAATGTGTAATGGTAGGGTGATTGTGAGATGAAATGGAGGGCCTACAGTTTAACGTGGGATCCGAACCACGGTGGAAGCCTGGCATTCCACACATTCACAAGATGTCTTGTCAGAGGTGAAGGAAGGGTTTGGCAATCAGATAAATCTGTGCCTGGACCGAGGATTGGGCCCCAGACCCCAGCACAGAAGTCCAACACCTAATGTACTAATCCCGCTATTGAGTTAGTGATGGAAATGAATTGAATTTAGAAGAAATGTACCCGCATTTGCGTGGAGGGAAGGTGGAAAATCATTTTGGGAAAACCATCTTCAGTTCACCCGACTGAGCTTTGAGCTCCAATCTTCCTGTTATCAGCAGTCTACTCTAACACGAGAGTGATTCCTTATACTATGTGGCCACCGAAGAAGGTCCTTTTTTATTAAATCAGGGCTAGTTTGGACTTGACGTTAGATTATTAATGTCCTCCCTTCGATTAGTTCTTTAGTGGTATCATGAGATAGCGTTATTCTGTTAAAGTACACGATATATTCAATTCATGTTAAAAATGACAATCTTAAATACGGGAGTGGAACTTGCGAATTTTAGTTTGGCACACCAATGCTCTACCACTAATTCTTCTTGTTATTCCAGTGTCCAGCGTCAGTACTGCTCAGCATGGCTCAGTGGCACATCGGCACTCAAAGCTAAAAGTCCTTGGGTTGAGCTCCGTGTCTTGATTTCAATAAATTGAATAATTGATTCTGGTATCAGAACTGGTTTTGCTGAATGTTATACATTTAAACTACAGATACCAGAATAAAAAACATACATTTGTCATTCATAATTTGCAATTATTTCATTTTAATGAAGACCTGCCTTGTGGGAAGGAATAAGCCACAATAAATTGTAAATATATATTAAACTATAAATTAAGACCTAATTATAGGGCTTGTATAGTAATATGCATAATGAGTTCACCTTGCACAGAAAAATAAAAAAATTAAGGCATAGCGTAATAAATCTTCGTTAATAAATCAAACGTCTCTAATTTCTTTTGCGCCATGAAAATACCAGTCTGTTTAGTGAAATGTTTACTTTTCCCTCCCATTAAACACACCTGACACTTAAATTAGTACCTTAACATTGTTAAGTTTCGTGCCTCTAGCTACTCAATGTATTTTTCAAATAATATAAAAAATATATACAAAAACCAAAAGCATTTTAGAATCTTCCTTAATGAGTTATCTTTGGTATTCATTAGAACTAGAAATATATTTTTATACACCATCATTTTTTATTTCTTCCAGCATGTATAGAGGTAATAGTTGCTTTACCAGAATAAATAATTATAATGGTTTCGCTATTGAATTAGAAGACAAAAATAAAGAGGAAAATATACGTCCTGTCAAAAATATTCGCTATAAATATTGATTCATAACAATTGTTTTTAAGTTATTATTGACGAATCAAATAATGAGAGTGGCGTAGTAAAAATGTAACGTAGGAATATTTACACCGGGGTGATATATTATTTTTCCGTGACATAATGACTTGAGTTACAACGTTATGAAAATAAACCTCCCGCCATGTTAATAAATAATATTTGCGCAGTTCACCCATTAAACAGCTTGACACGTCAAGTTTTGGCCAACCATTTTAAACTTAATAGATCCCTTAGGCCAGGATATAAGGGGACCCAAGTTTAAGTCCGTATTTTTGAAGTTTTATGGCAAAACATTAATTTTTCTGGCAAAAATAAATCAAATATTGTACTTCAATGAAAACATTTCAACAGATCTTGAATATTTGTAATGATCGTTGAGCAATTATTTTACCAGAACTTTTTCTCTTCATTTTAAATGTTTCTAGTTAAATGTCACCATGTTCAAAGCAAATATTCGAGAGCTGTTGAGATTTAAATATGTAGAAGAGTAAACTTGATGTTTATATTGATGCAATATTTTATTTATTTTGGACAAAAATTGTTTTATCATTAAAACTGTAAAAATAAATAACTTAGCTCTGGTTTACTTTTAGACCAATATAAAACAACGACTTTGTGTAAGGTAAAATTTGGCTAGCTCATTACTGCTATTTCTATATTAGTTATGATAATTATTTTTATAAAAAAATACAGTAATGTTAGGTTTTTTTTTTTTTTTTTTCCAATTTTTGTACAGCGTATAGCTACCAGTCGGTGTGACCAGCATTTAACTATACCAGTGTTTCTCAAAGTTTTGGTGATGGAGGACCAACAAAGGGAAGTTACGAGCACTTGGGACCGAAGGGTCCCGAGATTAGAGATCAGGAAAAACTTTATCGCTTGGTTAGTCTATTTTAGAGAAGAAAAAAATTAAATTATTATTTTTATATATTATATAAAATTTTAATTTATTTTATATAATTGCATTGACTTAGTGGGCTTTAGGTAATAATGGTTTTATTATTTTTTAAATGTTATGCTTAGTGATTTTTGATAAATAATTTTAAATATTTTTACTTTCTTTTGACACCTTGGAGGGAAAGTATTGTGATCGCTAAAACAAAATAGAACCCGAAATTTTGATAAAAGTCGACGTTTCATGACCCTTTGAAGCCGGAAATGTTGTCTTTTCAATGCCGTCTGCTGTCTGTCCGTCTGTCTGTACTTCGGACTGGAGCCGAAACTATTTTACTGATTGGGCTAAAATTGGTATTTGGGGTTTTCATAAGGTCCCCCAGAGGGGTTTTTGGAATTATGGTTCTAACCCTAAATTTAAATATAGTTTACTAAATGGAAAAAAGAGAAAAAATCGATTTACTCGAAACTCGCTTTAACGATTTTGATTACATTTTATAGCTAAGCACTGTTTATTATTATAAACAAATTACCAACTTTCATTTTCTCATGAAAGTGACTTTGAGGGCACTTTACATGAGGGAAATTTTCTAATTTTAATCATTTCTCCGCAACTATTTGAGATAAGAAATAACTTATCATTGTAAAGTTGTTGTAATATTAATGATAACAATCTTTTATTTAAGATATATTTTTATAAAACTGTAGCGTGTCAATCAGTTAGATTGAACAGCTACAAGTAAATAATTAATATTTATAATAATTTACGCAAGAAAAGGAACTATCGTAACTTATTTAATATAAACTACCTCAAAGTTATATTCTCGGACTTGATCTAGTCTACTAAAACTACGTATTGGCTTACGTTCAAACATGTGGTTGGTCAAAAATATTGTCTTTGGACAATTACTGTACTAAATATCAAAGAATTGGTTTAATATTAATGTACTTATGAATAATATGCTTTAACGCTTTGCTTTTCCCGTTGGATGAAACTGGATAGACTTGTGTACGCCGACCATGCGGTCTACACGAAAAATAGTAAAAATACATTTATATCACAAATTTTCATGAAAATAATAGTGGATGCTAAATAATATAATTAATACATATACATTTAAATATAAGATGCTTTAGTGGTAACTCACCTCAGCAAGATGTTTACAGATATCGTATTTCCACATTTGAAGAACAGGACGGATTCAAACATGGCCACACACACACACACACACATGTTTACTTAGCCGGCTCTCTGAAGAGAAGACTGTACTCAAGAGTCGACACAGTGCCCTACTTCTCTCCTAGCGACTCTGGCGGTCAGCCAAAGAACCTCGTGATCTTCTTTTGTTTTTCTCCTTTCTTCATGCTTCATTCTTCCTTATTCCTGTCTATATTTCTGAATTCATCACTTCCCCTTTTGTTATATTCGTGCCGAAGTGACGGTATATAAAGGTGATCCGCGGGATCACAATACAGAGCGGTTCTACAACACTAACAGCGAAGGAAGGAAAAACTCTATCCGTCTGCAACTGTAGAGGAGGAACGTGGCGTCTGGGTCGTTGGGCTCATCACCATAACCGAATCGTAGAAGGAAGGAATCTCTGCCCGTCTGCAACTGTAGAGGAGGAACATGGCGTCTGGGTCGTTGGGCTCATCACCATAAGGAAGGAGACTCTGCCCGTCTGCAACTGTAGAGGAGGAACATGGCGTCTGGGTCATTGGGCTCATCACCAAAACCGAATCGTACTAGGATGGATCGTCCTATTCAACTCAGCGTCAACATGGACAGTATATTTGGGGTATTTATGTATCCAGCCGTCCTCGTCAAGTCCCAGGACTTGGTCTCTAGTTTTGTTAGGAGAATTTAATCTTAACTACCTTTTAATGAAATTTAAGTAATATTTGTCAAAGAAAGACTGTGTCTCCTTTTATAGAAAAAATGTTTAGTTTTGATTTTAGTTATTGTAAAATTAACTTCAACAAGCAAATGTTTCTTTTGTTAATTTATGTGTCCTTCAGTCTGATGGACAAGCCTGGTTCAATTGACTCTCTAAGTCAAATCCGGACCACTATATAAATGTCCTTTGACACTGTCCTTATACAAAGCCTCTGGCTTAGGAAATACGATGCTTTAGTTTTTTGGATTTACAGAAATCCACAAATTCCAGTAAGCTTTTGAATCAAAATTAGTCATGACGCCCTGAACGTCATGAGCATTATTTCACTGTTATTGATGGTTACCACCAGGTTGTCAATTCTTTGCATATTACAGTTCAGTAGATTGTGATACAAATTTGGTCTTGTAGTCATGCTTCACGAGATAATATTAGCTTAGGTGCGCAACCCAGGGAAATTGCATTGGTGTCATAATGGGGTCCGCGCAGATAATACTCTTTTATTTCTGCCTGTAAACAGACTGCTAATTTTGTAATGGTCTTAATAGATATTAATGTACTATTGAGTGCTCAGGCAGTAGCTTAGGGGAATGAGACCGGCCATAGTACTTTGTTAGACACCTGGTCCTTAGCCATCAATTAGCTGGAAGAAACAGCTGATTATCCTACATGTTGTATGGATACCTTCTATATCTTGCTCTATCAATCAAGGCTGTTTATAAGTTACTTGTTTATTTTGCCCCATACTGTTCTTTGAGTAATTGTCCAATTACTTTCCTTTTAGAAATGCTTCTACATGTGGCCTGGCGACTGTACTGCACTGGTAGCCACAAGTAATCTCTCAAGTCTAATTCTTTTGGAAGAAATTTAATACACGCTAATTAATATTCCTATATTCGTGTAAAACTTGTATTTCCTAAATTTGTTTATTGTTTACTAAATAAATCTTATTGTTTTAAAATGACTATGTTCTTTATTAATATTATAGAATATGTACCCCTAAAGGGTAAATGGTACAAAACCAATAGTTTCTGAGCTATAACCAAATATATATACATAATACTTTTTAATTCAGGTTCTTTGAAAATGAATTTGATTCTAATGCTCTCTGGTGGACAAAGATATTTCTCTTTTTTCATTTTGCTGTATCAGTGTTCCTAGTTCCTAATGCCATAGAGCAAGTAAGTAAAAGTATATATTATTTCATTTATCATCTTTGGTGTAATGTTTCTACAACAATGTATGGACATATTATTTCACTTCACAATCTTACGAATTTTATTAAATGTCTTGTGGTACACCGTATCATTTATTTGACTGACTTAATGTTGGTTGAGATTTTCTTTTCTATATGACTAGTGTCAATCGAGCATAGTATGGGTATTTCTTATTTAATCTTTTAATTTTTATTTAAATTTTTGTATTATATATTGTTTACTTCTATATACTACTACTATTTACTACTACAACTACACTACAATCATACACACACTCATCATCACCCCACCACTACACCAACTACAACTCTATCCTACATCACACAATACACTACTTAACACTACTACATACTACTACTAAACTATACTATCCTATACTATACTACTATAGAACATTAATATACTCTACTTACTACTACTACTACTACTACTACTACTATACTACTACTACTACTACTACTACTACTACTACTACTACTATACTACTACTATACTACTACTATACTACTACACTATACTACTACTACTCTACTACTACTACTACTACTACTACTACTATACTACTACTACTACTACTACTACTACTATACTATACTACTACTACTACTACTACTACTATACTACTACTACTATACTACTACTACTACTACTACTACTATACTACTACTAACTACTACTATACTACTACTACTATACTACTACTACTACTACTACTACTATACTACTACTTACTACTACTACTACTACTATACTATACTACTACTATTACTACTACTACTACTACTACTACTATACAACTACTACTACTACTACTACTATACTACTACTACTACTACTACTAACTACTACTACTATACTCTATACTATACTACTACTATACTACTACTACTACTACTACTACTACTACTACTATACTACTACTACTACTACTACTACTATACTACTATACTACTACTATACTACTACTACTACTACTACTACTATCATGAGATCCTGAGATCACAATTGATAAACATTGAATTAGACATATTGGTGAGATTGGGAATAGAGCAATGAGAGGAAATATATTCCATATTCGCGTGGTGGAAGAGTGGTACACTATTTAGGAAAAATAAGTATACCTAGCTTGGATATGAACCCCGACTTCCACGTCACCGACAAACAAGACTAGACGAACTTGACGTATATCCGCGTACCCACTGCCATTTTATATCGGTCACTATTGGCTACTTTTATAAACCTTTATGTGCTTATAAACCTAACCGAAGGGCACTACGCCATTACATTTCTAAGCGTGTAGAAAGGGGACTGAGTTCAATATATCTTAATTCAAGCCCCCCAAATGATGTTAAGGCTAGACGTATGTTATTAAACTTAAAATATTTCGTAACTTTAAAAAAAAATTGCCAAGCCTTATTTTTGATTTTGTAGAAACGCTGGTGCTTTGATCAACCTCAAGACCAATTAATATTTGGATATTTCTCCCAGCAATCAAATTGCCTTAATTAACTAGCTCTCGGCACTAAGGAACTCAACAAGGCTACAGGTGAGTTGCGGCGCACGAGTTGTTTGAATTGTGGCCCCACATTTTTAGAGCCACGTACAAATTGCGGCCCAGGCTTTTGACCTAACCTAACCTAACCTAACCAAACCTGAAATAACAAACCTTCAAACTTTTGCCAAAATTATTGAACGACAAGAACTGAGGAAGTTTGGATATCACGAGGGATGTCTACATGAGACGATATCTTTTATCTGAAATTTAGGACAGCATGATAGAAAGCACACTGCTAATTAGGTGGACGCAACTCATACTTCTCTCTCAAGAGAGTGGGCCGCAACTCATACTTGTCTCTCAAATAGCCGAGTCACATCTCGCACACGATTTAAAGATTAGGCCACAACTCATCTACACAGCTTGATAGTTCATGGTTGTCAGAAAGTAATCTAGTCAATCACCCTATCCTGAGACATTTCCATCCAATACCTATCCTGATAACCAATTACTTCAAATACGTTTTAACATTGTCCTCCCATCGACGCCGTGGCCTAACAAGAAGCCTTGTATCTTGAGGTTCCCCAGCTAAAGTGCTGTGTAAAGCCCGTCACTACCAATACGCGTCACGTGACCACCGTGCCTCAGTCTGAGTGCATTTATATCCTTAAAATGGTTGGAGATGCATACACACTATGAAGTTCTTTACTGTGTAACTTTCTCCGTTCCCTGTTTATTCATCCCAAAACTCTTTCTCAGTACTTTACAATAAACAAACTAATAATTTATTATCTCTGTACAAGCCAGACCCGTGGTGTAATGGTCAGTGCACCTGGCTATGAGTCTATGGGTTCTGGGATCAATTTCCAGCTGGTACCTTGAATATATTTTCCCCGAAAGCGTGATTACCCCAAAGGTTACCAGGGTTTAGTTAGTAGAGATACGGTTAGGTTTAAGTTTGTCCACTGGTTCCACACCCTCATACTCACTATCAACACCCTCTTCTCATCTGGACATGAAGAGAGTCTCCACGGAAAGGATGTACGATTAGTACATTCGGGCGTCCCCTGGTCAACGGTACATTAGTATTGGCTGATCTTTTCACAAACTGGGCTACGAATTATGTTGCCCAGACCCGCAAATATTATTATTACTATTATTATCTTGGTAAAAATCAAGTGAACGCACTTGATATCTAAAATAAAACCGATGGTTGTGAACAAGAAAATGTAGCCTTTTGTTCTACTGCTAAAGTGACAGCATTAAAGAACGGGGATAATTATGTTGAGTTAAGAAAGGCAAACTTTTTAAATACTGACGCAACTATGACACTATAAGGTATGTTTGTTTCAATCATTGTGTGTTTGTGGTTAAAATAATCATCTAAATGGTAGATGATCCTATTTGTTGAGCCCCCAAACTAAGCCAGTCATTCTGACGATGGCAATGATAACTTTTAGCATGGGGTGCCCAGCCCTAGTGTATATAATATTACTAATTGAATAACAGGACGAACCCATTTACAAATAGCACCATTACAAATGGAGACAGAGTTCCCTTGGATCACTTTAATCACTTAGCTATAGGTATAGAATGGGTCGTGGTCAGAGGGGGTGGGAGAAGTAATATTAGTAATAGAACACTCTAGCGCTAGTGGTCTACTGGCTATATGTGACACGATATATAAAAACTTAGTGAAAAGAATTAGAAACATGAATTTCAAAGTACTGTCTCGGTATTCATAAAACTATATAACAGGGTTTGCCCACCTTTTTGGGCTTTGATCGACTTATAAATGTTTCAAAGTTCCCACGATCTCCACAATTTTTGCTTATTTTGTTTTATGTATTCTATATCTGTCCCTTAAATTTTATCTTTAAATACTTCTGTTTTCACCTTAATGGAAAAAAAATAGAGTACATAAACTGTACAATTTCTTATAAACAAATAAGATTTCATACAACATTACCAAATATGACCAATCAAGGTAATTTTGGTCACACTCAAAAATTATTTGAAATACTTAATATTTGTAGGTTTAGAAAATCCCAAAATCGACTTTTGATAGCAATGTTATCTTACACGATCAATTAAAAGTAACCGAAAGATCGATTCTTGCTACATAAGAATATCAGTAGAGTATAATGTTGGAAAAATTTCGCTCACTGCATACGTTCAGGTTTGAACCACGGTCTTACATGACCTTACCCCTGCTCTATTATACTCGCATCACATACCTTGTACTATATTTTTAATTACTATATATACTTATTATTTATTAGATGTAATTAACGTGCACTTTATGAACAGACTGATCATATAAACACATGAAATGTCTATGAGTGAGTACGAAAGATCCAGCAATTTATTATTTTTCCACACCTTCCAGATTTATTTTACATGATACAATTGATATGGGACCAATGGCTTTACTTTTCTCCGAAGGAAGTTGTACAACGGAATTTTATTTCTCAAGATAAATCCGTAGACCCTGTCTGGGTTTGAACCGTACTGAGGCGAGCCCTTCACCCGAGACCATCGAGTCGACTTTAGTCAAAAAAACGTTGTAATACATATACCTCTCCACCCCATGAGCTTCCTCCCTATCTACGACCTTGAGTAAGATGTTGAAGTTAATTATAATGGAATCATCTTATTCACTCACGTATAAACGTGTTTAAGACACGAATGAATAAACAGCATTTACGCGTTTTATTTATTCAAAATTCCAGTAAAAATTACGACAGTAGACTTTTCTACAGTAACGTTTATATCAACGTCATACCAATTTCGTTAAACTATCTTTGTTGGGTTGGGATTAGAGCTTTCAATTTTGGTAGTACACAGTATTGAATTTAATATATATTTATATGCAAGCTGTTAAGTAAAACTAAATTAGTATTAGCTTTAATAATGTTGTTGCTTTATAATATAGATAAAGTATTTTAATCTTGAACATTTTTTTCCCTAGAGATTAAAATGAATCTTGACGTTTATGTGCAATTGAATTTTTTTTAAAGTGCGTCTTTCACTTTTGTTTGTCTGTCTGTGGGGTTATAGGTCAAACGTTTTCATGCATTTGATTTAAAACTGTATTTAAATTTTATTTGGTCCTACTCAGGGCAATTTCTTAGATTTATATTCTCACTCTCAAATTAAACGTTGTTAACCGATGTAAGAGTTTAAAAAATTATACAATTTTTGAAAACGGCTCTAACGGTTTTAGTTTAAAAATATAATCTGGGGATCGTTTTTACATTATAAATAAGAAACAATGTTTTTATTCTAATTTTTACTTTATTGCTATCTTACAGGTAGAGAAAGTATTGTGATCGTCAAAAAAATCGAACTCAAGATTTTGATGAATCTCGACGTTTCATGACCCCCGAATCCAAAAAAGCTTTTTTTGACTTTCCGTCTGTCTGTCTGTACCTCCAACTAGAGCCTAAATTGTTTTACCTATTGGGCTAAAACTTGGTATCTAGGGTTTTCAAAGGGTTCCCCAGAGGGGTTTTTGGAATTGAATATCCAACCCTAAAATTAACGGTAGTTTACTGAAGAGCAAAAAGAGAAAAAGTCAATTTTCTCAAAATCAACTCTAACGATTTTGATTAAATTTCATTCTAAACATTTATAAATATTCCAAACAAAATTGCTTTTCTCAATATTTCGGCATAATAACCTTAAGGGCTCCGGTCTGATGCGTAAATTATATTTTTTTTAATATCTCATAAACTATTTGAGATATGAAATAACTTATCATTACAAATATGTATGTCTCTTTATAATACAAATATTTTATGAGCAATATATTTTTATAAAACCAATAACTTTCAAGCTATACGTAAAATATATATATTTTTTCTTTTTGAACACAAAAGGTAAACGTATTTCGACCGCAAAAGAGAATTTAACCTGAAATGTTGATGGATGTCGACGTCTAAAGACCCCCCAAACCCTAAAACGTGATCTTTGAAATGACGTCTCTCTGTGTGTTTGTTTAAACTTAAAATTAAGAGTGGTTAAAGAAAGGGGGAAAAGAGAAAAAAATCGATTTTCTCAAAATTGGCTCTAATGATTTTGATTAAAATTCGAATTATGGGTTGATTAAGATTATAAATAAACTGGCTATTTTCATTTTACCATGAAAATTACTTTTAGGGTACTTTACAGAACCAGAAATTTCCGTAAACAAAATTTATATGAAATATATTTTTATAAATCCAACAGTTTCTGAGATAATGGTAAATATATTAACACAATTTTGTGAGCTTTAGTTGTAAAGAGATACTACTTAAGTTTTAACGCAATAATTCTCCAATTCCATAGAGTAAATAAATATAAGTAAGTCTCTAAAAGTTTATTTTGTTTTCCTTTAACCTCTTTGGAGGAATGTTTGTACAACAATTATCTATATCCATTTTAGATTCAATAGTCAATATTTACATTTTTTACTGGTCCAAATTTATAAATAAGAAATCTAATAGCAATGCGATGGCATGAAGATTTGCAACATGTAATAAAATGTCACAAATTTTAACCGGAAGTTGAAATTTTAAATACGAAGTGTTGACCCTTGTGGACCCAACATTGATTTTTTTTATCGGTCCAGACATACAAATGAGGACATTAATTCTTTAAAAACAAAATTATAAAATTTAAAACCGGGACTAAAAAAAACAATTTTACATTAGTATAGTGTAATTTATGCTTGGGTTTGCTAGTGTATTTATTTCGTTTCACATACATTACGAGTTTTGAGCAAATATCTCAATTTTCAAACAATAGAGCGAGAAAGTCCGTGCGGAGTTCCGTACCATATATTTTAAATCTAACTGGTGGCTTAATTGTCATGAATTTCTGAAATTTGTAAATTATAAAAGAATGTATTTAGTAATCAAGATTAAAACATTTATAAGAAGGATGTTTCATCTAATTATCAAAATAAAGAGGTCTAGTTCCTGGCTTGAATCCAGAGGTCCCTGTTTCGATTCCCATCACTTCCTGATTTTTCTATAAAGCAATCGGTCTGGAATGACGTCAGACTCAACCTCGTGGGGCCAATTATAAATGAAGAGATATTTGAATAAATAAGGAGCTCTGGTCTAGAAAACTGAGATTAACAGCCAGTTTTGCTGACCACATGACACCTTATATCCACAGAAGTTGACATTAACTTCACCAGCAGACGGAAGCCGCTTGGTTGGTACAGCTCAATTGCGGACTAAAACCATGGAGTTATTTTTACTTACGGCTGTTTAGTAATTGTTGATTTTAAAACATAATTTAGCAAACAATAATATATTATATGAGAAAGTATGTATGTTTGGCTTGAAGTATTTAATCATATAAACTTTCGACAGCTCTTGTCCTAGGACAATGAGTAGGAAGGTTGACTGCTAAACGGAGGAAACTGTGATTGATTCATAGGTAAAAAGAGGGGGGAGGGATTATAAAATAACTTACTATGCGTGTCTAAGGTCATCTTTTTAGATATGCGGAAAAAATGATGATATTATGTTTTAAATTACGTTTAAATTTAAAAAATAGATGAATCGTATAGAATGCATTGGGAACCAAAGCCCACAATTGAGATTTACAAATTAAATGTGTGTGTATATATATATAGTGATGTGTAGGCCTAATTATAAAGTCAAATACCATCAATCTTAAGTATGAAAGTTTGTTTTAGTTTTTTTTTTGAGTGATCATTTTTTTCCCCTCTCCCAAGCACTCGGTCGCACTAAGATGTATTCCACCCCCTCCCTTCCTCCCTCCATATCCGCCTCACTACGCCACTTGTCTGACAGACCGAACCGTCTGCCTTCCATCAACTCGAGAGATATACTGACGCGTTACACCACAACTATAATGACATCGTAGATAATGTACAGGCGGACAAAGTTGTAATCACCTCACCTAAATTTAAATTGTGTGTTCTGAAGAATTTTCAGGTCTATTGCCATACGAGTTTTTCTAAACGTATATCGATACAAAATTTCTATCACCATATAAAATATAAAGCCATGTTTTCATGACCTATTATTTGAAAGCATTTTTTTTAATCAGATACATTTCATTTCACGTATATTAAAACTATATCTAATATATTACTTTCGCTCATAATTACCATAAAACCTGTAGTTTAACGTCAAATATTCAAAAATAACTGAGAAAACTAGGAATTCTGATCAAATTATAAACAAAAATATGTATTAATTTCGTCAAACAAATGTACTGTTTAAAGTAATGAAAGTAGGCTATTTTTAACTTATATTTATTTAAAATATGACATCTGGATTTAAAAAACATTTAAATAGTCTTAGGCCATTTAATATTTCTATGTTGTTACGTGACCCATACTAGTGGGTCTATGCCATGGATGTCAATCTCATCCACTCTTGTTTGACGGAGACAGGATATTGAGGTTCAAACCCCGAGATGAAATACTGAGAATAGATTTTCCTAAATGTTTATCTACTCTTCCTCCACGCACATATAGGTGCATTTCTTCTAAATTCTACCTTGACCATGTATACATTACTAGTGAAACCATGCGGAAAGCTTGTAGAGCGTAGCACAGATTTTGTCTGACAATATATTTTGCTCACATTTCCTAGACATTTACTTATAGTTCTTCACCTCTGACAAGACATCTTGTGAATGTGGGGAATGCCAGGCCTCCACCGTGGTTCGGATTCCACGTTAAATTGTAGGTCCTCCATTTCATCTCACAATCAACCTATCATTACACATTAGCGTAAGTGCGTATAACCCGAATGGGTAGTAAGACGCGGTGATAATAATAATAATAATAATACTTATAGTTACAATTTTTTCGCACGTTTGTGTGGGATCTAATTTTATTATTTACTAATGAATAAACAATGTTTCAATAGATATTAATAATGATACGTTGATGCTGAAAAATTTCTGTTTGGAGCTAAGTTAGAGTTACTTAGGTAAAATAAACCTAGAAGAGATTAAGTTTATTAAGGTAAATTAGTCTTAAAAATATACAACAAAAAAATGGGACGCAAACAAGTTTTTTTTTTCAACATCGGTTTTCTGAAACAAATTTATATTAATTACCAATGAAAAAATTAATGGCATGGAACCCCGCACGGACTTTCTCGCTCTATTATTTAAAAATGGAGATATTTATTCATAATTCATAATATATTATGTAAAACGAATTAATATACCCTAGCGAACTCAAGCATAGATTGCACTATATTGATGTAAAACATTTTTTGAATCCTGGTTTAAAATTGTATAATTTTATTTTTAAAGAATTAATGTCCTTTTGAGAAAATCGACTTTTTCTCTTTTTGCCCTTCAATAAACTACCCTTAATTTTATGGTTAAATATTCAATTACAAAAACCCTCAGGCCAACCTTATGAAAACCTTAGATACCAAGTTTTAGCCCAATCGGTAAAATAGTTTTGGCTCTTGTTGAAGGTACAAACAGACAAACGGATGGGGGGTCATGAAACGTCGAGGTTCATAAAAATCTCGAGTCAAACTTTTTTGACGATCACAATACTTTCTCTACCTGTAAGATAGCGAGAAAGTAAAAATAGAGCGTACACCTTTTATGACTTAAGTGACCAAATAATTATTTAAAATAATTTAAACAACTTTCAAATCCAATGATTTATTATTATTATTATCACCGCGTCTTACTACCCGTTCGGGTTATACGCACTTACGATAATGTGTAATGGTAGGGTGATTGTGAGATGAAATGAAGGACCTACAGTTTAACGTGGAATCCGAACCACGCTGGAGGCCTGACATTCCCCACATTCACAAGATGTCTTGTCAGAGGTGAAGGAAGGGTTTGGTAATCATATAAATCTTTGCCGGGACCGAGGATTGAACCCCGGCTGCCAGCATAGAAGTCTGACACCTTACCCCTAGACCACCAGGTCACTCCAATGATGTATTAAAACATTTATAGATGTCACACATCATTCGAAATAAAATAAATTCTAATCATTCATTCTTACTCCTATCAATTAACATTTCCAACAGATTTTTAAGTTTGTAGCCATTAATTATTGTCCTCATATAAATATCAATTAACGAACATAAAATTTAAAATAAAATAGTTGACAAGATTTTAAGATTATTTTTTAAAATTTCATTTTATTTTAATCGAGGTGTGGATCAATTGACCACTAAAACTAAAAGTTGAAAATACTAAATAGTTGTATAGTATTTATTACCTTTACGATTTTTTTTAGTAAAATTGTATTTAAATTCCAGGTTAAGTTATGTTACGTGAAGTTAGTCTAATCCAAGTTTTTTGACATAGTTTGAATTAGATTTATCCTAAGATTTATCTTAACCTATGAACCTTAATAAAAAAGGATTTTTTTTAAATTTGCTACGCCCATTTCCAAGAATACCAAAGTGTTTTTGTAATACATTACATCATATTATGATGTAATATATGAAGGTTTATTCCAAGCGTTTCCTCAAATAGTATTTCGTTGTTTTATTAGATTCAAACATTTTATAATGTATTATAATATAAGGCTTCATTCAAGTGAAAGTATAATTAATCATATTTCTTTGTACTTAAATAAATAAATTACGCTTTGAACGCTAGTCCAAACTTTAACAAAAAAGTTCCATTGACCCAGTAAAAATAAAATGTAGCTTCAATGTAAGAATCAATGCTGTCCAAAGGTAGGAGGATGATGTCATATTTGATAGGAATATGTAAAAACTTTATAACGTATTTCTGTTTACATTGAAAAATAACTTTTTTTATATATTATAGCATATTTTGGCCTAAATTTGATTATTGTAACATATAACAAATAACATGTAACATGTAACAAATAATTGTATACCAGCTTAGTAAATGTATAATGAATTAGATAGCTAAGCTATTATATTGGTTAGTTACGGTTATAGCTGCATCTAAATATCATATTCTTTAAATTGAAAAATGACTCTTGGCCACGGGAATCAAACCTTGGACCTTTGGCTTAGTACTCCAATGCTCTATCTACAAATCGTTCCGTGTCCAGTGTCATTCTTCACTCATACTTTAAGGCATAGTCTGTAATGGATGTGAGGAAATCGTCAGCTACATAATATGTGTGATCTATTAAGACCACAGACTATCAGATAACGCTTGAAGAATGTCCTCTGGCACGGGACGATTTGGGGATAACGCATTGGTTAGAACATTGGTGCACTAAACCAAAGATCATGGCTCGATTCCCGTGCCTAGATGTCATTACTACCCGTCGGGCTTTATGCCTATGTACTAACTATATTAACGTGTTACATCTTAGTAAGGTAGAATTTAGCGGAAGTGTACCCGCATTTGCGTGGAGGTAGGGTGGGAAATTGTTTAAAAAACGCACCCACAGTACACCCGATCTCCCCGTCATCGGTATTTTAATATATTTAAAGGGTGACCCCTTAGACATGACACCCCGAAGTGGGTAACTTTAAGATAACTGAGAAAGATTTGAGTGTTTTTGAATTTTAGATCCGCCATTCCCATAATAAATACCGCAGTGTGAGGAGATTCAGTATACAGTAGGTTGGCCTTGGATCAACTGACGAGTGATGAAATTGAACGAGTTTGTTCTAAAAATAGTTTGTTTGTAACTATTATTCTTATATGATTAGATAGTTTAGAAATCGCAAATAATGAATCTTCAACTCAAGGACTAAGCATCATGATAGTCTAGTCTGGGTTAGCTAGTAATGAGGTCAGGGTTCGATTCCCAGTTGGCAGTACTGAATGTGTTTTTTCTTAATTCATTCCCCTTTTCTTCCTCGCGAATACGGGTACATTTCTCTACCTCTAACTCTACCTTCCTCTTCTTTATCCTATTATTATTTTTTTAAAAATTGCAGATATCACAGACGGGTAGTAAGACGTGGTTCATAAACAGAATCGATTCTATAAAGTGAGCAAATCAAGTTGTGGAAGCCGGTATTGTAGACCAGTGTACGGCCCCTAAGTAAGACAAAGAGGGCGGGATCTATCTAGCTCCTGATAGCTCCCGTATGGACCCTATTGCTCGGTGCAGGGGTAGCCACGGTCACGCGATGTGCTCATTAACACCCGCGACTTTTCCCTCACCCTTTTAGGCTGGTGTTTTTTTTTCACCACTTGCTTTTTTTTATTATTATTATTCTTGGTTTAATTTCCTATCCCTCACTCAGCCGTAACAGCAAGTAGACTACTCAGGCCGAAGATAAAGACAGTCTAACTCTCTGGCTAGCCGTCGACGCTGTACACACTACCAAAGTTATCATCTTCCCCAATATTAAGAAATAATAAGACTTTAAAATTGAATATACTAATATTCTATTTATGTAATAATATGGATTGAATTATCAAAAGTTCATTGGCAATAATTTTTAAAAAATTGACAAAATTCTGACGAAAAATTAAGTTGATAAGATTTGCTGTTTGACAATATTTTCCTAATTGAGATATAAAATGTGAGGTTGGAAATTGAGAACACAGAATTTAGTATTTTCTAAATTTTTCGATGAAGTATAATAAAAATACCACCCTATTGGTACACTTACATTATCAAAAGCTTATCATTGAGGCATGTCAGAAACAGTACTTTCAATTTTAATTAAAGTGACATGTAAATTAAAATGTCCTGATTTATAAACACAAAAAATGTTGATAAACAATTATGATAAAACATAAATATACAAATTAATGGTCGAAAAGTATCTTACTTTTTGACAATTAATTTGTATATTGTGGCTTTATTATAATTAATAAGTAAAATTATTATTAAGTATTTTACTTTCCAAGCATTTAAGCATAATTATATTTCATTATAATTGTCTACTAACTTTTTTGTGTTTATAAATGATGACATTTTACATGTCACTTGAATTAAAATTGAAAATACTATTTCTACATGCTCAATAATACCCTTTTAATAACCGAAGTGTATTAATGGGGTAGTATTTAATATTTTAATTCGTCACATAGTATTTATTCTAATAGTTTTGAAAATACTAAACTCTTCTTCTCACTTTCCAAACATTAGTCAATCTTTACAAATCATTGTATCTCGTTAATTCTTTTAAAAATTTCTAATTGTCATTGCATTTTAAATCCCCTTTTATTCTACATTTTATATCTCAATTAGGAAAATATTGTCAAAGAGCAAATCTTCTTATCAACTTAATTTTTAGTCAGAATTTTGTCAAATTCTTTTTTTATTGTTATTGCCAATGAACTTTTAACGATATAATTTATATACAAAAATATTAGTAAATTCAATTTTAAAGACTTTTTATTTCTTATTGCAAAAATCCCTATTTAAATACTGTTTTAGAATGTTCTATAAAATTCTCTCCAATATTAGTTTGGCTTTTACAAGTGTTGCATTTACCCATTCTTATTTTTATTTTTCTGTGTTGCATCTTACTACTCGGTGAGCTATACGAATTTAATTACAATAATGATGTAGGATTGAATTTAGAGGAAACATACCCACATTTGCGTGAAGGTCGAGTGTAACTATCTAGGAAATAAACACCCTCAGAACATTAAACCAAGATTTCAGCGCCAACCTTCCCGTTATTGGACAACTATAAAATAATATGAGCTTTGCATTTAGTCTAAGTACCCACCGGAACAAATTGTGTCCCTGCAATCGTGAAATTAAGGATTATCATCGAAAACTTAAACAAGCTAGTCTATATTAAAAGGATGAGAGGTGTGAATGTAACATTATCCAACCTAGGAACAGTATTGATTGAACTCCACAGTGAGGAAATAAAACAATGTCTCAGTCTAAGAGTGAACTCCAGCCTCTAAAGTAAGAGTTTACTACGCCATCTATTTGGTTATTTGGTCAATGATGGGTATAATTAACTGAACTTGATATGTACGTTCTGAAAATTGAAAAATGACATCTGTACACGCGGATCGAACCCGGGACCATTGGTTTAGTACGCCAATGCTCTTACCACTGAGCTATCTAGGATTCGTCCCTTGACTAGGGTCATTCTTCACTCATATTTTAAGGCATAGTCTATGACGGACGTGCGTAAATCGTCGGCTACAAATGTGTGATTTCATTAAGATCACGAGCTATCAGATACAATAATTAATAATAAATTAATGAAACCACACATTTGTAGCCGACGATTTCCGCACGTCCGTCATAGACTATGCCTTAAATCTGACTGAAGAATGACCATAGGAATGGGACAATTCCTGGGTAGCTCAGTGGCGTACTAAGCCAAAGGTCCTGGGTTCAATTCCCGTGTCCAGGTTTCATTTTTCAATTTTCAGAATATGATATCTAAATGGAGTAATCCTCACTAAAAGCATCAATAATAGCTTTGGCTATTTGATTCTTGATATATAAGCTTAGGTGAATAATACCATGCTTGATTTTGAGTTGGAGTACGGGTTTCGATACCAGAACACGTACGCGTTAGGGGACATGTTTATACATAATATAGGCTTTCATCAAATTTATCAAACAAATATTGATTCAATTCCCTTAAATTTCTCCCTCCCCAACTATTTCCCTTAAATTAATTATTTTATGTCTCTCACAGCCAACGAATTAGCTCTAAAGCATATTATTAAAAATAATAGCTTACCACAACGCTTTTATCCTAAACTTATTCGATGCTGATCGTAATTGGGGTCAAGAGAGTTAAACTGATATAGTTACTCTTTCTGAGGCTAGCCAAAGTGCTCGTGTTCAAATATTGGTTGAGGACCTTGGTGTGAAATTTTGAGGTTCACTATATCAGGCGTCAACAAAATGATCTGAAAAACACAATACAGTCAACTCTCGATTCTACGACCCCGGGAATAGCGTTCCTCTCGAAGTAACGACCCTTTTTTGGGGAACCGTGAAAAATGTGGGGGAAAAAAGGTTGAAAAGTTTAAGGAAATCGTCTGTAAAATGTGTTTGTTGCATTTATTTAGGTCGCTGTGTTGTAATTATCTTTGTGAGCGCTGTATTACTAGTAACTGGGGTGGTTCAGGTATAAAATAGACACCACCTCATCAATGCCAGCCAATAGCACTTGACTCTGTCCATCCCCTCCCACAAGCAAGACAATGTTTCCCCGTGCGCGACTGCCGCTACATCACGCGCCAGGCTTGCTTTTGCCATTGTTATTTCGATTCTCGATTTGGTTACTATTTTGGTTTGATTTTGTGAACATGATCAGGGGTGGAACAAAATCTGTTAAAATTCCAATTACGACCCCTTCGAAATAACGACCCCTTTCCAGGGAACCGTGAAAGGTCGTAGAATCGAGAGTTGACTGTATATTCTAACTTACAACAGTATTAGATGAATCGTGGGAACATTATCATAGTATACCCTAGCACATGAAACTTTTTTTTCACCGTTTAAACGTATTTAACACGCAAATAACACAAAGCCTATTTTTCCATTACGTTATTGATTGCATTGATAGCAACATTTTAGACGGTTTTTACTTATATGGTTTTTTCATACACAAAAAAATTATCTAAAGTAAAGCTTTATTTTAACACTTTTAGTTATAGCCGAAATATTGTTATTTGTATTAGTCATATATCCTCCCTATCCCTAGTTCTAGGTTAAATCTTTAAGGCGAGGTGGAAGGAAACGCGAGAAAAGGCCAGTTATTTTGAAGTTCTTACAGCGAAATATTTCTTTGTCCAAAATAAATAAAATATTGCTTCAATAACGACGTTTAGTATAATTCTCTTCACATGGTGATATAACTGTTGTTGAATATCTGTCAAGAGTATCCTGGAATTTAATATTAACTTCTTCTCTTCATACAATAAGTTTGCCACCTAATGCCGCCATGTTCACGACAGATATTCAACAACTGTTGATATAACCGTGTGAAGAAAATTAAACTTAACTTTGCTACTAGAGCAATATTTTATATATTTGGCCAATAACAAGTTTTATCTATAAAACTATAAAAACACTGATAATTTTTCACGTTCCCTACATCCCTACCTTAATAACTCCTGTGTTAAATAGGTACAATAAGTTAATAGTTCAAACCTTAGCGTCGTATGGTTACATAAAGTGTAAATATAAATTTTCGGGTTACATTTTAAGGGGAAAATACGAGATTTTTAACCTTTTTAAAACTAGTGTATTAATGAATCACAGGGTAAAATGGTTGACATTCACTACATCCAATATCATTACTGAGGGAACTGCAGGTCTTATGAAGAAAAGCTTTATCTTCGCTCTCTCTCTCAGTTAAAATGTTGCCGAATCTTTTCGCTCTCGGCTATGTTGGAAGGTTAAGAGGGAGCTACTGGCAACTTCGACTATCCAGCGCTACGAAACTTGTATTATTTATGTGAGCGGGGAAATTAACCACAGTAAAACAAAGATAATGACAACGCTTTTTCACAATAATAACCATGTAGCTCCCTCAGAAATGATATCCAGTGTAGTTGTACTGCGTTCATATGATTTGTCACGTGGTTCTGACTATATCGTGTCACTAGGTATTTCCTAGATCAAATAATATATGACTATCATCTACTCGTACGTGTGCAGGACAAAATTCACTCCCTCTAGAGTCTAGATCGTCTGTGCATGCACGAGGTTACAACGCACGTTGGAACTCATGGCTTGCGAAATTATATTCCAGTGTGTATCGGTTCAAGAAAGTCACGCACAAGCAGACACACATACACACATACACACATACATATATATGTGTGTGTGGGTTCATCTGCATTTGGAGAATCTAAACAATCCACTGGCTAGGAAAACCACCTGTTGATAATTCAAGGTGCTTTCTCTCTAAGCTGAATGTAATTTCAGTAACTTAGAAACAAGCTTTATAACATCGTTTTATTGAAGTATTTAACGTGAGCTTTATACAAAAACTCATAAAAAACATGGCTTACCCACTTCAATGGCTGCATGGTCTAACGCGCTACTATCGCAGTAGGCTGGACTGCCGATGACGGGGAGATCAAGGTTTGTTCTCGGTTGATTGAACTGAGAGTGTTTTTTACCAAATGGTTTTCCATTATTCCTCCACGAAAATAATGGTACACTTTCTCTAAATATAACCTTCCTAACATCAAAAACTATTGGCATAATTGGTACATAAAACGTATAGCCCGAACGGGTAGTAAGATGAGGTGCAAAAAAAACGCATGACTTACAAACGAAATTATAAAGTGTCTACTGGTATTCTTAATTATCCACATTCAACCCTAGTACTTATATATGTATTAAATCTAGATATGTGTTGAGCCCGACTGCTGAGGACGGGAGATCGAGGTTCGAATCTCGGTCGGGTAAACTGGGGGTGGTTTTTCCTAAATGGTTTTCCCATCTCCTCCACGCAAATGCGGGTTCACTTCCTTTAATTCACCCTCCCCAATTCCAAATCCATTAGCGTAATTAATACTTAAAGCGTATAACCCGAAGGGGTAGTAAGACGCGGTGCTAAATATTTTATTAAATCTAGATATGTACTAGGTGGGTTACAGGAAGAGCTCATATACAAATAATAAATATTGACATCGGAACTACTTGGAACCTAACCGATGCTCTTTAAGGTGGGATGGCAGAGAATGCAAGAAAACGCCAGTGTTCTTACAGTTTTTAGGAAAAAAAATTTTTTTAGCCAAAATAAATCAAATATTGCTTCACTACAAACATATAGTTTAATTTTCTTCACATGGTAACCTCAACAGTTCTTGAATATCTGTCAAGGTTGTCCTGAATTTAACGACAACTTTTTCTCTTCATTTAAAAAGCTTCTAACACTGCTATGCTCATGACAGATGTTTTGGAACTGTTGATATCAACATGTGAAGAAAATGAAACAAAATGTTTGTACTTGAACACTATTTTATTAACTTTAGCAACAAAAAAAAATGTTTTGCCATAAAACCTTCAAAAACACTGGCCTTTTCTCACATACCCTCCCACCCCATCCCTGAACCACGGGTACATACTGATCTGCCCTATTCGCAAGTCATACCTCCGTGAGAATTAACAATAAGAATGTATATAAAGTTTGTGCAGCAAAGAAGACACTGGTATGATTTTGTCCTAACAAACCCCCCTTCATTTGTTTTGCTTCAAAGAGAATGCAATTTTAGAACAGGTCTTCTATCTAAAGGGATTGCGTTAACATTTCATTCTCTTTGATACAAGACAAAAGAAAGAGGGTAGAGAGAAAACACTCAACCAACCGCCTTCCTTTAATGGCGAGAACCATAGAGAAAAGAGTTAATGAGGAGACATGGCTTAGTTAGAGGGCTGTGTAAGTAGGGCCAGTGTTAAGGGCTATCCCCAAACTCACTTCACAGACATGCATCATGGGAAAGAGCGGAAAACTTGGAAAATAACAAAATCTATGAAGCGAGTAGGTATTTAATGTTTCTTGTAAAAATCGTTCACAATTGGTTAAGTTAATCACAGGCTAACCTATTTTTCATCCCGTAAAATGCTGTTGAGTGTTTCAACAAGATGACAAGCAAAAGTTTGATTTTTGGTTTTTACTGAATGGTAAATATTTCTATACCAAGTTAATGGTATTTTTCTTCATTGTGTGAATATATTTCTGGCGTTCATTAAATAAAAATCACAATTTCAATCATTTCATAATAATTCCGTTCCATCTTTATTTCCCACAAAGGGGATTTTGAGGAAGAGTCGGTTATATCAATCGCTTAGTGTGGTAGTGTTTTCTAGTGGTGATATATGGAACTAATATTGAAACTTGGATAACTCAGATAGGTTCAAGGTCATATGCTAGAGACTTCTTGTCATATAAACATTTTATTATTACATATACTTAGTTAAGAAATTTTTATATGGGTTATTGTAAATGGTCTTAAATACTTTTATAGTTAGATTTTGCTATCCTTGTAATAAAAGTAAAATCAAATTAAATTGTTTTTCAAATCTTAATGAATTGTTCGGTGAGTTATAAATAGCTTTAATTTTACTTGGAATGTAGCCTATTTCTTTGGACGGTATCTATATCGATTATTTTTATAATTATTAGGTGTTCTATCTATCTTACAATAGATTATTCCTTTTGTCAGTGAACTTAGACTGCCAATGCGCCCTGTCCTCTACCTCCCCCTTCAGTTCCCAGAAATTATTTCATTTCTTTAAATAATTTAAAATCGATTGAATAACAAATATTCTAATGTTAACGCGATATTTTACAGTTTACAATCAGAGAAGCTACAATATATCACATGAACATCTGGTCGGACGAAAGGTATGATGCTAACAAATTAGTGTTTAATTTTAGTTTGGTGAAAATAATCACTCGTGTATTGCTAAGAATGATATTATAATATACTAAATAACATATTAATATTCTTCTTCTCTATTTTCACACAAAAAATTTAATGAAATAACATTGCAATGTGTCACGCCTGCTTAACTTGCAACACTGTTTTTTATCAGAGCTAGACCTGATTTTGAGTTGATTTATTATTTATATAAAAAAAAAGAAACGCGCATTAAAATCCACTGGGTAAGGTAAACTATTTCAACCAAAGCGTGCCATATCTAGTTTTTGCATCATCCTGTTCGCAGCAAATTGGTTGCAAGTAGCACACAAGCACGCGCGCTCTAACACTTTTTCCGACAAAGGTAAGTTCTAAAATTGACTAAACACGAATATCACGCGATCAAAATTGATGAATCCATTAAACAGGTGATTAAAACATTATAATGATATCTCCTCTCTTAGTTTTCATCCCTTGTTGAGTCCACATGTACCTTGACGTAGAAAAGGGCGTTAAATCCATATTTAAAATATCAATAAAAAATAGGGGAACACAAAAGTTAACAGTTAAATCCAACGAACCTCTTAAAAATACAATATGTATAAGCTTAAGAGGTATAAATATGTGGCCGTCACAACAAATTTGCTTAAATCGGAGAAGTAATAGGCACGGATATATCTTGGGTGACTCGATCAAAATGCAGCCTTATATAAGGCTTTATTTACTAGGGACGCTTATTTCAACCCTTACTTTGTACAGCACCCCCTCAGTATTTTAACGATACCATCGTACGATATAACGGCCGTGCCTTCTATTATCAACCATGACACACAACGTCAGCTGAAATTTCTCACACCCGAAGAAAGAGAAACAATTTCCTGGACTAGAAAGAGAGGGGGTAAAAAAGGCAAATCTATTTTTTTTTAAGTTATCGTTTGAATTGATCAATGAAAGGTTGTTCATGATTCATTTACAGTGAAGGATCGTTTAATCAATGTCATCATTTTGGCTTCAACGGTTTTTAATGGTTTTATTATGCGTTTTTATCTTCCGGTTGAAGCGTGTCATCTCTTTAAAGTCATGTGAGCCAGGGTGATTTATTAGCGTCGGAGAAACTGTTTCGTAACCCAAGAATAGGTCATTTATTTGTTACAAGAGTGTTGAACCCCCTCCCTGTCTTTGTGTTGGTACAATACCCACCAAATTGATGTTTAGGAAACCTTAAATTTACTGCTGCTCTAATTGTGACTAAATTAATTACCAAGCAATGTGCCGCAAAACAAGTTTTTTTTTTTGCCATAGGTGTGTTTATTAGCTACTCTCAATTTAATTATAAATATTATTTTACTATAAAGTTAAGTGTTCATTGCTTGAAACGTATTTGGATTTTTCAACAATAGGACATTGGCCGCTAAACTAAAGGTTCCAGCTTATCGGTGTCCAGCTAACATCTTTCAACATATAAGGCCTTTTAATAAACATTGTATGTGTTCAAATCGTTATTTTTAAATAGAATGTAATTTCAGAATATTACTTACTTATTAATTTAAATTATAGTATCACATTTATCAAGAAAGAGAAATTAAAATATCTGAATAGAAATAGGCCTAAAACATGCACATGCATTCAGAGGTCAGTATTTTTTCTCCACAGCATATTTTCTAGCCCCTCTCCAAGAAGATGACAGCGAGCAGTTTTCAGACCACGCCATTACCCGGTTTCCTTTAGTTTGATGGTTAAAGTATTTCTTTCTTTCAACAGTAATTTGTATTAATGGATTACACAAAACATAGAATTAGACTATTACCGTAAACATAAAGGAAATACATAACTCACACCAACCCCTTGGGGTTCTCGAAATTAAAATAATGTGTGTGAAAAAATGAAGAGTTTGTTAAAGTATTTGATAAGTATTCTTATTGCTGTTAAGTCTTACTAATGGATATACAGTCTAGATAACTAGATGTCAAATAGTTAATTATTTTAAGAATTCTCTATTACCTGAGATCAAAGCCTCCAAAATAAAATCTATTCGTGCTAACCATATGCTTCAAATTGAACCATCAACCCCTCAACCATCTTCTCGGTTAATGTTTTCATACACAGTAAGTACTTGACTTTTAATGGTTCAAATAACGTGAATTATTAGTTACGTGTTTGCGGTTACAACTAGCAATGCCATCTATTAAGAGTCACTTTAAACATAATATGGCATTCCCTAGTGAATTGACGTTCAGCCGATAGTGTTATTGCCATTTTAATTATTTCTTGAATAATCTATTTAGATTTAATAATCCTTTGAAACCAACAAATATATTAACAATACATCGCACCATTTGACTTTTACTATTTATAACTAGTGTAAAAACCTTCATAGCGAAATTAATATTATTATTATTTAGCACCGCATCTTACTACCCGTTCGGGTTATACGCTTTAAGTACTATTACGTTAATGGATTAGGAATTCGGAAGGTTGAATTATAGGAAGTGAGCCCGAATTTGCGTTGAAGGAGGTGGAAAGCCATTTAGGAAAAACCACCCCCAGTTCACCTACCGAGATTCGAACCTCGATCTCCCCGTCCTCAGGAGTTGAGCTCAACACGACTAGCGCGTTAGCCAACTACGCCACCGAGGCGAACAACGTAAATAGTTTACTTAATATGTGTAAGAATGTTTAGAGAACTTAAACTAATCACATGACTCATTGTGACGGCATTCCTACCTTAACGTTATCTAGAGTAAATTAAGGCAACTAAAGAAGCGTAATCGTGACAAAAGAAGCGTAACTTTTTTTTTTTAGAAACAAGATCTGTATCAACATCATCACGGTTAGCTCGTTTGTTTCTTGATACGTCCAAATGAAGACGAGCTACTCATAAACATAATCCTGGGGTCCAATTATTAACCTGACTTAACGAGCCGTGGCCTTACCCAACAAAGTTATCAAGTAAGGACTTAGGAAACTGTGAAAAAATTGTCAGGAGGAATAAATAACAAAGTACCTCCGCGCTTAATGAGGCGGGTTTGGGGTGCTGGGGTTTCTTTCCTAAAGAATGTCACACATTATTAAATTTCTTCCATGTACGAGTATATAGGATTAAAAGGTGTAATGTAAACATTTACAAGGTTTATATTTCCCTAAAAAAAGTACATATGAAAATTTCGATTGTTCTCTAAACTTTCAACTATTCACAAACTCACGGGTCACACGGACAGATATGTCTTGGCTACCAATAATGAGAAGGTTTGGGTTCAAATCCCCACCAGAGCCATTTACCTAAGTGACCTCCTACTGTATCTCTCTACGGATGCACTTCCTCTCAGTTATATATCATCTTCCTCTCCACCTAATTAGTGTAATTAATTGCAGATAGCTCTGGCGGGTAGTAAGATGCATGACAAAAACAATTACATTACTTTTATACATCAACGTGTATCCAAATTTAATTTTACGTTCAAATTCGATGGTTTAGTTTAAAGAATAAATCTAGCTCAAACTAGCGTGAAGAGAAAATAGGAAATCCAAAGTGATAGCTCACTAATGGAAAAATACTTCCAATGCACCCTGATCAGTTTCAAACCTTGATTCTCTCATCAGTTGCAATCCAGTCTGGTGAGTTTGACACCTTAAACCATATCAACCCCATTGCAGTAATTGTCTCCACAAGAATGTAAAGTTATTAGTGGTCATTTAGATTAGTTTACAAAATCTGTTGGAAGATCATGTACGTTCAACGTGAGACCAGTCATATAACAAATTTGGAGCTCACCGTTAGAAATTGTTTCAGGTCTTATGTTCGATTTCAAAGGATCCGCACCAACGTCCACAACCCTAACGAAGACAAAAAGCACTGAATCCAGGGATGGTTGGCACTCTTGACCACGTGCGAGGCTGATCCACCAAACTGACGGTGGGAAAACTGCTGTCAACATGTCGCCTTGGCAGATGTTCTTATGATGATAGCAAGAAGCGGTCGGTGATTACCTTTGTCTTAATGATGATGACTGTGACAAAGAGACTGACCAACAGAGGTCGTAATCTCCTCCAAGAAGTTCGTAATTATCGCCTGAAAAAAAAAAGACTCCGCCCTGTGGTTACACACCCATAGTGCCGTCCGCACTTTATAGAGGGGAAGGGAGGGAGGGAGGAAAAGAAACTACTTTTTATGGTGAGAAACTTGGAAGGTCAAGTTGAGGGATAAAAACAACTTGGGATATATTAATGGTTTCACAGACAAACAAGGACTTTTCTCATCCTGTCGGTAATACACTGTATACATGGGACAATTTTTTCGTACTTTGTCCAATACCTAAAAATGTGGTGAAAACAGTGAATTCATCATCTATCACGAATAAAGAAGTGGCGAAAACTAAGACGAGAGAACTCTCCAAGTGGTTTTTACAATACTCGCACCAGCACGCATGGAGGGGGAAATACTTCATTGGTTTATCGATGACAGGAAGGCCTGAGTTTGAATCCCGGGCTAAGGTTCTGAGATATTTCTTCCTAAATGGTATGCCACTTTCTATCCACGCAAATATTGACAAACATCTTGTAAAATTGCACTTTCCACATTGAGTGTTACTACAGTATGATTTTCATAGGGAGCCCTTTGTTTGAAAACTAGAAACTCATGTTGAAATAATGGCCTAAAAAAAATTGTATTTACGTTATTAGTTTGTTTAATTAGTAATGTAAAGGGAAATCATATTGTTATTCCTGAAGAAGTATTTTTGGAGGATTTTGGTAACTCTTTAAATGCAATTTATTTATCTCTGTTGTGCTGTGTTGATCGTTGAGCAATATTTACATCACGCAGAGGTCTGAAATTTAAAAATTAGTAGCCCCTGAGTACGAACATTTTAACTTAGAATGTGGAATTTTAAAATTTTGATGATATTTAATCTTCATACTGTTTACTCTTTTTACTCCTTTTACCATTTTTACCCTTTAAGCTCTTTTTTTTTGCCATTTACCCTCTTTACTTCTCTATCCTATTTATCCTCTCCACCCATTTTTTCCTTCGTTCCCTTTTAATCCTTTTAACATATTTTACCATTTCTAACCTCTTTACTTAACCCTTTTTTTAGACTTTTTTTTAAATATTATATTTACAGTTTACTCGTTTTATCCTTGATATCCTTTTTTCACTTATTAAATCTTTTTACTCTTAAATACTTCTCCGGTCTAAGCTAGATAATTTATTTAAAAAGGTGTCGAAAGGGTAAAAATGGTAAAAGTAATTCTGATTAAAAAGCTAATAAGACTAAAAAGACAAAAACTTTTAAAAAATGTCTAAAAGTACCAAAATGGGAATAATGTCAAAAAGGGTGCAAAAGAACGAAATATTAAAAAGGGCAAAAAGGGTAATACTCTTAAAAGAGCAACAAGTAAATTTAGTAAAATTAAAATGGACATAAAGGTCAAATAACTAAAAAGGGTATAAGAGTAAAAAGCATAAAAATGGGCCAAATGGGCAATAAAGGATCAAAAAATATTATAAAGGTTGATGGGGTCAAAAGATAAACGGGGTAAAAAGGCTAAAAATAGTAGAAGGGTCAGACGGAGTAGATGCAATAAAGAATGCTAAAATATTTTTGATTTAATTACAACTCTTACGGCCCTTTTTGCACCTGTTAACAGTTTTATCTGAAAATAATACCTTCTTTACCCTTTTTCCCCTCTGTACCGGTTTAATCTTCTTTACACTCTTTATCCTTTCTTCTTATCCTTTTTACTCTTACCTTATAGCCATTTTTTAAACATGGATAAGATTTACTTTTTTATTTAGCAATTTTTGCTGTTTTTACACTTATTACACCATTTTAACCTTTTTATACTACAATATTTCTCCAGGACAACGACGAGTACTTCAATTCTAGTAATAAATAAACTAAACAAGACCTATTTATAGAATGCCAAATTTTAGTGAAATTCAATCAATATTGGTGGTCAAAAATGGGCTTCCTATAAAAAGCAGAGTTTACATGGAAAGCCTGGATGGTCACAGGGTTCTTGTGACGGAACATTTTCGGCCATAAATCAAATCGGGAGATTTGATGCAAGCGCGTCCTACCAACATGTTTATTTTACTCAGATGAATGCAGAAGCTTACTGAGCCGCATCAGGGGCCATGCAGAGCAAGACATCAATATCCTTGGTTATATTTAACCTGTACGTGTCTCAGGCTCGATATATTGCTTTGTTTTTCTCTCCTAAGTGGTTCATTACGCTCATTATACTCAAATTAAATTTCATTTGATCTAATTTCTAACTTCATCATCCCCCATTAATATGAAATGCGGATAGCTTGGAAGGGTAGTAAGACGTGGTGCATTAATAAGAACAGATACAAGATACTGATACCTGTAAAATAGTCCAGATGTTTGCTCATTTATAAATGTCTGCACTAGGCTACCTTTGTTTACTATTTTCTGCCTGAGACATGCCACCAGTCTCCTGATATAATCTATGTACAGCAATCACTCTTGTTCTGGTAATAACTATAATTTCACAAATTACATAAAAACTTCTGTCATAAAATTTCTCATCACGTGTGAATAAGTTGGACTTGCCACTGGATTTTAATTTTTGGACAAAACATTCCATATTTATTTTAAATTATTAATAAAACTATATAAATATTAAATAGATTATTTTTAATTGAATCCTTCACTCAAATTCTGTGTTGTTTTGTAGAGTTTAAAAGAAGATACATTCACTATTTTAGTTAGGTCGTCAAATAAATAATTGGTTACAGTTAAAACTTACTGCGCATGTGCTTATACTTGTAATTTCTAGTACTGACTACTTAATAAATTTAATATTAAGTGTTATGTGGGCTACATTTCAAATCACCTAGACTTAAAATATTCCTTGGGTTTGATTATCAACTGGTACATTGGGTAATTTTTCTCTTAGGGGAATTATGCCAAAGATAACCAGTGGTTGGTCAATTAGTCTTGAGTTAGGCTTAAGACTCTGACTGGCTCATACCTCCATATTCACTATCATCACATCTTCTCATTGCGGGTGCGACAAATATAGACAACCTCATATGGTGTATTTAATATTTAGCACCGCGTCTTACTACCCGTTCGGGTTATACACTTTAAGTACTAATTACGTTAATGGATTAGGAATTGGGAAGGTTGATTAGAGGAAGTGAACCCGCATTTGCGTGGAGGGAGAGTGGAAAACCATTTAGGAAAAACCACCCCCACTTCACCTGACCGAGATTCGAACCTCGATCTCCCCGTCCTCGGCGGTCGAGCTCAACACGACTAGCGCGTTAGCCAACTACGCCACCGAGGCGGGTCATATGGTGTACCCTGGACAATGCTCTGTGCCATCAGTGCGGCTAATAGTCTACACATAAGGCTACCGAACTGGATGTCATGTCCCTTCAGGTTGGTAATGTCATACGATTAAAAAAACTATAATGGCTCAGCAATGCATAGTTACGTCTCCTAATACCGCATCTCTTTTAAAACCCCCCTACAACTATTATCCATACACAACATTCTTTAACGCTCATCCATATTTTTACTTCATGTACTAGATTGATATCAAATAACAATTAATTAATACATATATTTTTTAAATTTTAATTTAATTAATACGGAGAACATACTAGCTGGGTTATTTTCAATAACGGCGGGAGCGATAAAGGAGAGTAATTATTGTAACCTAAAGGGTACAGACATCCGGTAAAAAGTAACCTGATTGGATTACGCGTCTTACAGTCACAGTCCAATTTTCACATGAGGGGTATTTTATCAGCGTAAGCCTGTTTTTACAACAGATATTAAATGTTCATTTTACAATTTATTTTTAATCGTTTTATAAGTGTTGGTAAGATTTATCAAACGTGACAGATGCATATTACATGACTTAAGGCATCAATACATGAAAGTATATATATTAATGTTATAACTGTACGGTAAGAAAATCGGACTATATATATTGTAATGTTGCCACTATGGTTGAGTATTTATTGTCTGTTGTCCTAGGTTAGTTTGCTAGTCAAATAAACATATTCTATTTTAAAACTTCGAAGATAAATATAATTAATATAGCCGTAGGAGAGCGATACTTCAAATATTCTCATCGTTTTCACAACCCAAACATGATTATTATTCAATTTCAAATGTTTGTGTATGCACCCTTACAAATTCTCATTGAAAAAAAGAATCAAAAAACATTTTGTTCTTGTCTCATTCAGAAACGTGGTCATGCATTAATTCAAATGTCATAAAAAAAAGAAGCTAAAACACCTTAAAAAAAAGATTTGAAAATATTTAAATTATTCTTTTCTAGACCCCATTTCGTATGTATAACTAAAAAAAAAAAAGAGGAAGCACTCAAAATATATTTAAGGGTGCTTCAGTGAGTGAGAGAAGGGGGGGGGCGGTACCGTACTGGAGGGAGTATATTAAAACTAAGAGGCTCTTGACTACCATCTGTGATAACAGCGCTTCAAGTGGTTGGCAGTCCATATTATTCTGACCAAGTTTCGGCGGTTCACTCAAACATAATGGAGATCAAAAGATTTTTATTCTCTCCATTCGCTATTGATAGGAGTTTTGAGCACAGTTAAGTTTCAAGCTGCGCTGAGTGTCTGTGAGAGCAATCTGTAGGGGATGACTCCATCTATATTGTTTTTGAACTCATTCTTATAAATAGTTATATATTGAACTGATTTAATGATGGATAACGGCCAAACAGATGAAGAGACACATGAACGTATAAATGCGTAAGAATAAATTAGTAACGTATAATCCTTCTACCCTCAGCGATGGGCGGATGAACTAAATGGAAGATTCACTAGACTGGTTGGTCAATGATATTAACGTTGAGGTATGAATACCAGCTGAGTTTGTTGAGGCTGGTTTTTAATAAATGGTTTTATAACCTCCCTCTAAACAAAAGCGTGTACATTTCCTCTGCATTTCATCCCTGCCCTATTATCGTGATTCCAATTAGTATATTCTGGAAGGTTAATAAGACATGATGGAAATAGGTGTCTAAAATTGTGTGTATGTTCCGATTCTTACTACCCACCCAAGATATCAGCATATTTGCACTAATGTGATAGGGACGAAAGGGTAGAATTTTAGGGTAAATATACCGGTATTTGCAGGGAGGGAGCTTATAAAGCCATTTTGGAAAAGCATACCTCAGCACACCTAATCAGGCTACACCAGGAGTCAGCAACGTTTTTCGGGTCCCGATCGAGTTTATCCATTATCAATGGTCCATAATCAACGTTCGTTTATCCAATCCACTTTTAATTTTGTTTTATATACATCTTGTATTTATTCCTTAAATTCAATATCTCATCCAATACTTATGTCTTTGTTTTTAGAGAGAATACATAAAATAAATAAAGTACACTTCGTTTATCTGAAAGGTAGCAGTCTTAACCTAGTATGATTACACTATGGCTCTATCTTATAAGCTGTAACATAGTGTAATAATGAAAGGTAAGCCTATCTTTTCATAATTATGTAGTTTTCTTACACGATCGACTGAAAATTGTTGTGAGATCGACCTATTTCCAACCCGTGGACTACACAGTCTATTGCGAGAGTAGTGCCTTAGACTTTATGATCACTGATGTGGGTTTCACAATTTTAAGCTATTAACATTGGATACTTGTAGATTTCGAAGCTATTTTGTAAATCTGGTTGCGTATTAACTTGACGTGCCTAAGAAGTCTAAGCACTATCACATTTAGACACCAATGTATGAAATAGAAAAAGAGGGAAAAAATGAATATTTCACCTGCAAGGCCTCTTTTTTATCTGATGATAATACTTCCCCTCTTCTTCCAACGAATTTATACACTCATTCTATTATTTGCACCTAGAAAACATAATCTTGCTTTTAAACATTCATTTTCCTGGTTTCCTATTTTAGATGAATATTTTTAATCCACACCCTGACAGGAAAACTATTACAGGTCATTTTTATGACCAAACCAAATAGCCTAAGTTGTAAATGATTTATAAAAAAAATAATCGGTTGCAACTAAAACTACTTCAGATAAAAATAAAGAAATTTGTGATATTGTAAGATTATTTTTAGAATTATTTAAGAATTTGTACTTTTTTGTTTTCTTTAAAAATCATTTAATAAAACGTAATTTCACTAACATGGGAAGTTTTATCTTGACTTACCGTGACGTCACAGGTGTGCAACGACCTTAATTTAATAGTAGTATATTAAATAGTTGCTATACTCTGTTTAAAAGGAATATGATAGTCAAATTTTGTAAAATTCTCGTTAAGATTGAAAATATTATTTTTTGAGATGGATTTAACTTTTTGTTATCCGCTAGCATAGCCCTAACATAAGGCATAAGGATTTAATATCTTTTTAAAAAGTTTGATGATGAATTGTAACATTGCCATTGTTTATAAGTGAGTCCACAGAAGAGAAGAAATACGCTGTCACATTGTTCCTGTCCTTTCTTTCCAAGATTTCACACAGAAGGACCCTACACGCTAGCGCCAGAAAGATTTTCACTAGAAGACCGAGCATTTCACAATGTATCCCCTCTCTTTATCCCTCCTTTCCCCAGCAGGATGGAAATGCTAAGCCCTTCCCCCCTTTCCCATATGCCCAAGGACCACTCCAGAGCAAGTAGAACAGAAGTCTGGACTCAAGAGCCCTTGCTTCTTTCAAGTGCGCTACTTAGAGCCTCATTGGTCTATTATACACTGATGGGTTGGGGAATAGGGGATTAGGTAGATAGGGGAAGGTTGAAACACAAGAATAAAGAAGATTATGCAACGAGAAACAAAAGAATTAATGAGATGATGTTTGTACAAACCCAAGAATAAAGATGGTTATACATAGAGAAATGCGAGAATTTAAAAAAATATGTTAGGAGAACAAGAGGAATCAATGAGATAAGGTTTGGAGGAACACAACAATAAAGATAAAGATACATAGAGAAACTCAGGAACTAAGAATCTTATTTTTGTAGAAATAAAATCAATGATATGAGGTTTGGAGGAACACAAGAATTAAGATAAAGAAACAAGAGGAAAATCAGGAATGAGTAAGATTATGCTTATAGAATTATAAAAAAAATAGGGTAAATTATGATTTAAGAAACACAAATACAAAAGAAATTGTGCTTGAATAAAAATATAAATAAGGTTGAAGAATGGAGAAAAATTAGAAAGAATAAGAATTTTAAAGAAATATTATATTGAAGTATTTTTTGTATCATTTCTTACTGCTCTTCCAGGCCATCCTTATATTTATATTAAGGGGTTAGGGATGATGGAGATATAATTTATATAAAGAATACCCGCATTTGCTTTGAAGAAGAATGTGAAACCGTTAAGATAAAAACCTTAGCATAGCCATCTGGGATCACCATTGAAACACATTTTACGACACTGACACTTTATCTAAGTGTTCATCGGCGTGAATATGAAGGATCTAATGCTTGAATAAACATAATAGTGGACTAGATCATGCTATGGTAAATACGAGGCGTATGACTTGATACAAGAGAAATACAATCCAATCATAAATAGGAAGAAGTATGTAGAAGCACAGTAATGAAAGAAGAAATTAATTAATTAAGAAGGTTATAACGCTAAGGATATTTAAAAATGAAAAAGATGGTTTACAAAGAGACTCAATAATAGCAACGATAATAGCACAGCAAAAATACTTGAATGAATAAAATGGAGTATGGAGAAACTAGATAATAAATAGGGTAATGATTTAAAGGAAGTTCATAGACCAATAATATGGAGTTAGGAGAGCACAAGAATGACTAGCATTATGATAAAAGAAAAAAAATACAAGAATTAAGATGTGTTATAAAGAAAATGATCAATGGGAAAACACACTAAAATTAATAAGAGTACACATAGAATGAAGCGACACGAGTACATTGGATAATAGCCACACTGTCTTAGACATCAGATCCGCAATATTCTGGATGGCTGGTGATTGGAAGGTTGAACTTTGTATGATGGACAAGTAGGCTAGGGTTGGTTTTCCTATGTGATTTGTCCCTATTGTTTTCTCATTCCCTATGCTATTTGTCCCTATTGTTTTATCATATCCTATGTGATTTGTCCCTATTGTTTTATCATACCCTATGTGATTTGTCACTATTGTTCTCTCATACTCTATTTGATTTGTTCCTATTGTTTCCTCATACTTTATGTGATTTGTCCCTATTGTTCTCTCATACTCTATGTGATTTGTCCCTCTTGTTTTCTCATGCGCTATGTGATTTGTCCCTATTGTTCTCTCATACTCTATGTGATTTGTCCCTCTTGTTTTCTCATGCGCTATGTGATTTGTCCCTATTGCTTTCTCATACCCTATGTATTTGTCACTATTGTTTTTCTCATACCCTATGTGATTTGTCACTATTGTTTTTATCATACCCTATGTGATTTGTCACTATTGTTTTATCATATCGTATGTGATTTGTCCCTATTGTTTTATCATATCGTATGTGATTTGTCACTATTGTTTATCATATCGTATGTGATTTGTCACTATTGTTCTTCATATCCTATGTGATTTTTCCCTATTGTTTTATCATATCGTATGTGATTTGTCACTATTGTTTCTTCATATCCTATGTGATTTGTCACTATTGTTTTATCATATCGTATGTGATTTGTCACTATTGTTCTTTCATATCCTATGTGATTTTTCCCTATTGTTTTATCATATCGTATGTGATTTGTCACTATTGTTCTTTCATATCCTATGTGATTTTTCCCTATTGTTTTATCATATCCTATGTGATTTGTCCCTATTGTTTTATCATATCGTATGTGATTTGTCACTATTGTTTTATCATATCGTATGTGATTTGTCACTATTGTTCTTTCATATCCTATGTGATTTTTCCCTATTGTTTTATCATATCGTATGTGATTTGTCACTATTGTTCTCTCATACTCTATTTGATTTGTTCCTATTGTTTCCTCATACTTTATGTGATTTGTCCCTATTGTTCTCTCATACTCTATGTGATTTGTCCCTCTTGTTTTCTCATGCGCTATGTGATTTGTCCCTATTGCTTTCTCATACCCTATGTGATTTGTCACTATTGTTTTCTCATACCCTATGTGATTTGTCACTATTGTTCTCTCATACTCTATTTGATTTGTCCATATTGTTTTCTCATATCCTATGTGATTTGTCCCTATTGTTCTTTCATATCCTATGTGATTTTTCCCTATTTTCTCCTCATACCCTATGTGATCTTTACCTATTGTTTTCTTATACCCTTTGGGATTTGTCCCTATTTTTTTATCATACCCTTTTCATGTTAATTTAAGTGCATTATATTTAAGCTACTTTCTAAATCTCATCCTCCAAGATTCGGTTATCAATAACTTTGGGATTAAACGCTCTAATTAAATAACACAGGAGGACAATCACTATACTCGCTAAAAATATTTATAAAAACGTTACTAATATTAATTTCAAGATCTAAACGTAACAGAATGAATGCAATTTGTTTTTAAATTACCCATTTTACCTTGCTTTGGTCTGGAATACAATAACAAGAAGAAATGAAAGAGATTTCAAAAATTAGGGCTAAAATATAATAAAGAGAAGAAATAAAAGGGATTTCAAAAATATATTAATATAAAAAAAAGAGACTAAAACTTGAAGAATACAATTAGACGGTATCAAAATTGAATTAAATTGTTTTCATGAATTAATACTTCAAGTTATATAATCTGCAACTGTCACTTTTAATCGATTATATCAATGGCTATAAAATAATATTGACAAAATAGTAAAATAACATCAACAGTGATTGCAAAAATTATTTTAATTTTCTATAAATGTCTTCCTACCTTATAACTAGCCTAAGTTTACTAATGTTTTAAATTATCCTATAGGTCAAAGCTGGAAGGTTTAAAACTTCAACTACCCTATAAATTTACATGAAACAATTTCAAAGATAATAAAATAAACATAACCATAAATATTGATTTTAAACGTGGTATCTTCATTTTATTTCCACGCTGATGAGAATCCACCTCCTCTAAACTATTTTTCCATATCATTATCCATTCGTAAACAACTCTTATGCTGAAAGTACTAACTAAACAAATAAGTATGATTTTAAAAAATGCGTTTTTAAATCTGGACCATGTGAGCACGCAGTTTTCAAATAAATATATATGCCAATTTATCAAGAATATTTTGATAAATCGATAGCCTAAACAATACTTTAATGATTAAATGTAAATTAAAGAAAAGGTCATAAAAACTAAATCCTTACTAATAATATCATAATTTATTGAAGGAAAAACTCTTTTAAGAAAGGTGTTTATTGCTGAAAAATAACACAATTTATGGATTTATTATTATTATTATTATTATTATTATTATTATTATTATTATTTTACAAAACTTTAAAAATATAACGAAAGAACTGTGAAAGTAAAATTTTAAAAATACCATGTGAGACAACCACCAAAGTACAGGACAGGGATAAGATAGAAGGTTTAACAGAAGGCAGCAAGATAAACAGAGCGGACCACATTGGGGTATCTTCTAGTTTTCCGGACGGGAGACCCGGAAAATGAGTTGGGCCCACGGATTATGATGACCTTGTTAAAACCACGTGCTCACCTTCTTAGGCCAGGCTCACACCAAAGAAGCGAGACTGTTTTGAATATATATATATACACATCCTTAATTCTAGAATGTTATCAGAATAATTAGCTGCTGTCCTGTTATTTATATATATAGCTGCTTTCCTGTTATATATATATCACCCTAACTTCTAGAATGTTATCAGAATAATTAGCTGCTGTCCTGTTATTTATACATATATATATATATATATATATATATATATATATATAAATATATAAATATAAATATATCGAAAACGTTTTGTTTCGAGAGGAAACATTTGACCAAAATTATTATATTTATTTTCTGATTTTTTTAATGCAAAATTTAAGGCTTTTTTTCTCATTTAAAGAGCTACGTGGGTCTTTTGCAATAAACCACGCACAAGTACACATTCTAACTTCTAGAATGTTATCAGAATAATTAGCTGCTGTCCTGTCATGGCAATGGATTTAGCGTTCTAGTATGATTGAGCATGGAAGATGTTCTTGAATTCACCCTATCAATACAATACCGACTGAGGAAAATATCCAGGATAACTGTATTAGGTCCTCCTATGTGACAGCGTGCTCTAAGATGTCACTCTTGCACTAAAATAGACTTCTTGAGGCCTTATTAGGTCCTCCTATGTGACAGCATGCTCTAAGATGTCACTCTTGCACTAAAATAGACTTCTTGAGGCTTTATTAGGTCCTCCTATGTGACAGCATGCTCTAAGATGTCACTCTTGCACTAAAATAGACTTCTTGAGGCCTTATTAGGTCCTCCTATGTGACAGCATGCTCTAAGATGTCACTCTTGCACTAAAATAGACTTCTTGAGGCTTTATTAGGTCCTCCTATGTGACAGCATGCTCTAAGATGTCACTCTTGCACTAAAATAGACTTCTTGAGGCTTTATTAGGTCCTCCTATGTGACAGCATGCTCTAAGATGTCACTCTTGCACTAAAATAGACTTCTTGAGGCTTTATTAGGTCCTCCTATGTGACAGCATGCTCTAAGATGTCACTCTTGCACTAAAATAGACTTCTTGAGGCCTTATTAGGTCCTCCTATGTGACAGCATGCTCTAAGATGTCACTCTTGCACTAAAATAGACTTCTTGAGGCTTTATTAGGTCCTCCTATGTGACAGCATGCTCTAAGATGTCACTCTTGCACTAAAATTGACTTCTTGAGGCTTTATTAGGTCCTCCTATGTGACAGCATGCTCTAAGATGTCACTCTTGCACTAAATAGACTTCTTGAGGCCTTATTAGGTCCTCCTATGTGACAGCATGCTCTAAGATGTCACTCTTGCACTAAAATAGACTTCTTGAGGCTTTATTAGGTCCTCCTATGTGACAGCATGCTCTAAGATGTCACTCTTGCACTAAAATAGACTTCTTGAGGCCTTATTAGGTCCTCCTATGTGACAGCATGCTCTAAGATGTCACTCTTGCACTAAAATAGACTTCTTGAGGCTTTATTAGGTCCTCCTATGTGACAGCATGCTCTAAGATGTCACTCTTGCACTAAAATAGACTTCTTGAGGCCTTATTAGGTCCTCCTATGTGACAGCATGCTCTAAGATGTCACTCTTGCACTAAAATAGACTTCTTGAGGCCTTATTAGGTCCTCCTATGTGACAGCATGCTCTAAGATGTCACTCTTGCACTAAAATAGACTTCTTGAGGCTTTATTAGGTCCTCCTATGTGACAGCATGCTCCAAGATGTCACTCTTGCACTAAAATAGACTTCTTGAGGCCTTATTAGGTCCTCCTATGTGACAGCATGCTCTAAGATGTCACTCTTGCACTAAAATAGACTTCTTGAGGCCTTATTAGGTCCTCCTATGTGACAGCATGCTCTAAGATGTCACTCTTGCACTAAAATATACTTCTTGAGGCTTGACTCCCGGTCGGATGCACTAAGAAGGGTGGTTTAGAAAAAAGTTTCTCACTCTACCTTTACGCAAATACGTGTACACTTCCCATTAATATAATCTTCCTCTTCCATAAAACTATTAACGTAATTAATATGTTACATATGCGTGCAACCTGAATGGGTAGTTTGACGTGGTTCCAAAGAAAATCTTTGTTTGTGGATAAAAATAAATTCTGGAATTTTACTTTTCTAGTTTATAAATAATTGGCAAAACCAAAAGTGCAACCATATTTGTTGCATTTTTTTTTCTAGAACTATATTGTACAAATTAAAATACTATTTTTGTTAATAAATTTGGAATGAACTTTAGAAGTGCTCTATTCTTATAATATTATAAACAAATACAAAAATATTTTGTCTTGATTCATGGCAATTTGCGACCTGTTGAGTGTTTCCATACAAATATACGTCTTACATACCAACATACAACTGAACAAGGCAAATTTATTTTATGTTTTTTGACTTGAAGATAAAATTAAATCTATGGCAAATTAAGTGTACATTTAAATCTTATATTTAATAAAATATACACTTTTATTTGGTTTTTAACATGAATTGCCGCAGCTGTTGAACTCACTTTACTGACGCATATCAGGAGAGTGGACTTTTGAATTACGCTGAAGCTTAATAATAGTAGCAAAAACTATCCCAAACTCTCTTTACAACGACATTTAACAAACGATGTTCTATAAACACATTATATAGAGAAGTTTAACAAACATGCGCACAAGACACTATTTGTTATCAGATAAAGGTTTATGGTTTTGAGTATAAAATACCTTAAACATACTTTAAAGCGTTTTTTTTACTTTTTGATTGATGAGAATGTGGCAATTTTTATTAGAAACATTTAAAACGAAAAAAAAAAAAAAAATTAAAACCTTTTCGCGTCTTTGTGGTGCGCCTAGCCTTACACGTACAGAATAGAACATGGCTGACTCGGAAAGGATTTTTTTGCGAAGCAAGATGACCACCCGAAGCAAGCTTGAGTTAATATCATCGCAAAGGAACGACTAGAGTTCTCTACTTTCTCAATTTTACTTTCTCTAGAGTGGAAGCTTATGGTTGGTAGGGAGGAAGAGTAAGGCTATTTTTGATCACACGATGCAACAAATATGGATGGACACAATGTGTAAGTTAAATGTCAGACACAAACAACATTAGAGAAACATTAGCTTTCGATAACCCTCTTTTGAGTAAAGTAGATTGTGTACATTTAGTTTATAGCAACAAACAAAATTTAATTATTCACTAAGAACCCAAACATTGTCATACTTGTGTTTACTGCTAAAGTGTGTATCATGTGTGTATGTGTATGTGTATGTATACATTCTGAGCTTGTTCTAGGGTTGGACTAAACTTTGTGCAGACATAAGCTTCTACCCGGACACTTCTGGTTTATTGTTTGTATTTGCCTCTTGGCCAACTTTCTGGGCCAAGGGTATTTAAAGTTTAAAACTTTAAGTTTAAGACTTTAATTATTTAGGCGACCTGGTGGTCTAGGGGTAAGGTGTCAGACTTCTATGCTGGCGGCCGGGGTTCAATCCCTGGTCCCAGCACAGATTTATCTGATTACCAAACCCTTCCTTCACCTCTGACAATATATCTTGTGAATGTGGGGAATGCCAGGCCTCCACCGTGGTTCGGATTCCACGTTAAACTGTAGGTCCCTCATTTCATCTCACAATCACCCTTCCATTACACATTAGCGTAAGTGCGTATAACCCGAACGGGTAGTAAGACGCGGTGCTAATAATAATAATAATTTAATTATTTAAGAAATATTGAATAAGAAAAGGTTGGTTGCACGTATTTAATTTGCCATTTCCATAGTCAAACGGGGACAACAATAAAAAACCAAAATAAGCTAAATATTTTTAAATAACTATAAATTACTTTGCCCAAAGCAATATAATTAGAATATAGATATAGTACCTATTTAAATAGATACCAATCAATCATTGTTTATACCCTTTCCTCTTAGTACATAAGTCAGATTTTATTTTTATTTCCTTCGTGCTTTCCAAGTAAACCAGTAACAATATGTTTCGGAAAGAGTTGTGATAGGATCCAAGGCCGGGAGAACGATGTAGGAACTCTTTACATCCGTTAAGTTATTTACAAACTGAATTTTGGAACAATACAGGTATTAAATAAATAATATATGTTAATAGAGTGTTGAGCTTATTTTATTTTTTTAACATCAAAGTCTCATGAGTAGACCAGTTAACAACTTCTCAGGACACGTTAGCTCTCATTTTGATAGACGATTGATCGTCCTATTAACCTTAATTATAAAGTTTTATGTTGTCATAGAATAAGTAGTCGTATTCAAAAGTTATGAGAATAGCTGTAAAAAAATAATTCAGCCATTTTCCTATCTGTGGAAAGGAGGGAAGCGGTAGCAGCATGTGTGTATTTTTGACAGGTGGTTGCAAATAGGACGGTGCAAGGAATAATGCGGGCTGAACACTTACAAGTGTGCTCTAAATTTGTGCACTCTGGGAACAAGCTTACGAGACCTCAAGAACATTTAGAGCCACAGATTACACAACAAATGGCCTTCTACCACTAACTGTCGAATAACGTATCAGCTATTGTTATACTGTCTACTTTATACGCTCTTGTTTGTAGAAAAACATATTTTTCAACATTAAAGAAAATGGCAATTTTCCAACATAGATACATGAATATTTCGATACAAGCAATAAATATTTACATTGGACCATGAAAAATGTATTTGGATATTTATAATTTATGTTTAAGTATATTTCTGATTAATGTGTTTCAAGATCGTGCAGGATATTTATAAAAACCAATATTAATTTTTTTTCGTCGTTCCATTGCAGTTCGGCCCAACAAATTAGCTATTCACTTTGTTGACTATCAGTTATTATATTAAGTTAATAAGATTCTATTTATAACAATAAAGATCCAAAATAAAATAGCCACAATTTTTATTTGGATTTTGTTAAAACTATTAAATAAAACCTAGACTGCCAAAATTTGTAATTAATTAAATCTGACCCAACCTAGGACTCTTATTAATGTCACCAAATTATCAATAGTGTTTTTCGTGATGAACTAAGCTATACATAACATGTTTTTACATCTTTCTCAACCATGATATTTTAGAAGTGTTGCCTAAATAGGTATCCATCTGTGTAAACTTTTATTGTTATTATTAACAAACTAAGATAATTATAATATAGTGGGTAATTATAATACAGGTAGTCCCCATTATAAGCGGTATATGCGTTCCGGCAAAATGCCACGTAAAGCGAAACCGCGTATAACGGGGACTATTTATAACCTAACGCGATAGCGGCAAATAGAACGTCATACAGCTTAGTACAGTAGCCCCATGACTTCTTTGGTGCTGACTGACAGCTTTGAAAAGTTACCAGACCAAATTATGTATCCCTAAGCCGAACCAAATGATCTGCAAAAACATGTGTTTAGCAGCTGTCACTTTTGACAGTCAACATTTAGGTACATACCTAAATTTTGACTGTCAGAAGTCAGCTGTGAGCTGTCAGTCAGCACCAAAGAAGCCACGGGGCTACTGTATTTATTGATATTGATCAATTAGGTTTACAGTACTGTACACGTTAGAAAGGATTTTAGTAATTAAAACAAGCGGTTTTGTTATTCAAATTAATTTTATTATATTGATTGATAGCTAGAGGTAACTAAGTTGTAAAAATAGACAAACCCAGACAATGTCAGAGCATGGGAGCACTGAGCTTTAGGAGAGAGCTAGACAACAAAATGTGCAACACGTCATTACATATTAACTGTACACTCCAAACAATCACCGCTTTGGTGCAACTCAGCTCAAATACAAAAGCTTTCAAGGACTTTTTCATTTTTTTTAAACCATGTAAACGCGAAATCGTGTAAAGCGGGACCACGTGTAACGGGGACTGCCTGTACTGGATTTAATAACTATGTTATATAATAGTATTGATGAAGATTCTAACTTCCCATTTTGCTTCTCGAAATCCCTTTGTGCAGGCTATAAAACCTCTCCAAAATTTACCGACATTGAGCACATGTTTTCGAAAGGGTACACTAGCTAGAGACTATTTACTAGTTGGATGTCAAGATGAGTCCGTATATCAATGATGAATATATTATTCATTGCTACGATAAGTCTGACCATGGTCATCTATGCAGGATGTTTCCAGATGAAATACCCAAACTTTGGGAAGTTAAAGGGGATTGAAAAACTAATTCAATATGGCCTTTGAAGATAAGCTCATTTTCGTTTCCTTTTCAAGCAAACAGCAAAAAGCGAAACAAAAATAAAATATAGGTATTAAATGTAATATTTAATTTTACCATCCAAATTAATTATTTTGTTCAAAATAATGGCCTCCTGTCCGGACATAAGCATTGCAAAACTTTGGAAGAAATTTTATTAACTTCGTAATTTTACATTTAATGTTTTTAGCCTCTTACTAACGTGGTTTCTCGATTACGTTCACAAATCTCATTCAGTGGATGTTTCATACTGGCTTCTTCCTAAATTAAGGAATAGATCAGAAACAATAAGATATCATCTTAATGATAATTATGTTGCATAACTTTTATACCAAGGTATTTTTTGATAGACATATTATTTTTAGTGACCGGTATTTCACTTTTTATGGATAAGAACGTATTTTTATTTAGTTTTTTAATGTTTGCTCGAAAAATAATCGAGAACGAGCTAACCCCTAGATTACATTTTGAGATGGTTTTTCGATCCCCTATTATTTCCCAAAGCCGGAAATTTCATTTGGAATGTATTTAGCTACATTATTGATTTGAAAATTGCGACAAGCTTTATAAATACATTAATAACGAATGGATACAAAGTACAAACGTATTCGTTACATGTTCATTATTTATTTACATATCGTGTTATTCATAACAAATAAGAAATATTGTTACCAAAACGTAAAATACCATAAAAATTAAACCAAGATATAAAAAAGATGCGTGGAACACATGTTTAAAATAATTGATTTATATATATATATATATATGAAATAATGGAATAAATCAACGTCACCGATTAATTAGTAGAATTCAAGTTAAATTTCAAATAAATATGTTATTAGAATTCAACGTCACTTAATAAATATAGGCTTATTTGTTAATAGAGTTAAACTTCACATACGAGTAAATATATTTTTAACAGAATTAAAAGACACCTAATAAATGGATTTGTTAAAACCATTCAAACGCCACTTAATAAATAGTAATATTTTTTAATAGTTTTAATAACCAAACTATTCTGAAAATTACTGAAATGTGTACTTAAATAGCATAAAGTAGGCTTAATTGACCCTAGAAGAACGTGCTATTTTTTAAGAGTTATGTAGCTAAATTCATTACCTTAAACAGCAGTTTTAAATTCATTTAAATCATCTTGATCAAATAATATATTTACTGTTCAAATACATAAGACTTTGGCACTGAGAATCATTAATATCAAAATATTATTATATGTTCTGTCTTACGACAGATCCATTCCTTTTGTTAGTGAACTTGAGACCACCAATACGCCCTTTCGCTCAACCTTTCCTTCTATGACGTCGTGTAGAACATAGTTCCTCCTGAGGATGTGTCCGATGCAGTTTTATTTGCACCAAAGAATCACATCCAAAATCGTTCTCTTCTTTCCCACTTTTCTTAAGACTTACTCATTTGTCCACCTGATTTTCTCAAGTATTCTACAGCATCACATATCAAAATTCTCCTAATATTTATTTTCCATCTTCCTGAGAGTCCAAATTACTGCTCCATGCTCCACATGTAGTACTTCATCAATTTAATCCTCAATTCCAGACTCACCTTGCTTGTCAGCAGTAACCACTTCTTTGTTAAGGCTTTCTTGGCCATGGAGATTTATTTTGTGCAGTAGGAATTCTTTGCCAGCAGACTTCCCAGGTACTTGAACTGCTCTGCTTTCGAACTACTCGTTTCCAATTTTGATTTTCAGTGGGTTTTTTTTTTTAATCGCCATCACTTTTGACTTCTCAATGTTGATCTTCACGAAATATCGTCTCTCTATCTCCATCATCTCCTGCAACCCTTCTTATTTTTCACCAGCAATGTTAGATCATCTTCATATTTTATTGTGTTAATGACGCATCCTCCTATCCTGAAATTTCCACGCCTCTCTAGGACTTCTCTGACCAGCCACTCTTCACACAAGTTTAACATACTGAGTGACGAACAGCATAAATGCCTCACTCCTCTTCTTATTTCTATGCTGTTGGTCTCTCCAGAATCCAGCCTCACCTTCACTCGCTGTCCCAGGTACAGGTTTGCAATCAACATTTTGTCCCTTCATTTGATGCCAATCTTATTGAGCATGTCCATTATAAACATTGATTAAACATTAAAAAAGTTAAATCGCTCCCTTTTAAAAAGCACGAACTAAACAGCATTACAAATAAATGAACAAGACGTAAAGGTGACCTGGTGGTCTAGGGGTAAGGTGTCAGACTTCTGTGCTGGTGGCCGGGTTCAATCCTCGGTCCCAGCACAAATTTATCTGATTTCCAAACCCTTCCTTCACCTCTGACAAGACATATTGTGAATGTGGGGAATGCCAGGCCTTCACCGTGGTTCGGATTCCACGTTAAACTGTAGGTCCTTCATTTATGATACAATCACCCTACCATTATACATTAGCGTAAGTGCGTACAACCCGAATGGGTAGTAAGACGCGGTGCTAATAATAACAAGACGTAAAATATATTTACAAAGATAATTCTTACAATAAGGCTTAATCAGATCAATTTCATGTAATGGAGTGCTAAAGAAAGCGAAGCTTATTAAGCTTATTAAAACATTCTTGTGATACATACAGCCTCATATTTTTGTCTCCATTTGACTTATAAAAGATCAGCTAAGGACTACATACCTCACAGGGTAAACGTATATCTGTTGATACCTGACCATTGAATGTTTGTTCTACTGAATGGTGAAAACCATTTAAAAGTACAACTTAAATTATCTCTGCTTAACCTGGCAAGACTCTATGACACGACATTTGTTTAGCACCGCGTCTTACTACGTTACACCCTGTATATATAATATTTATTATCTGAAAGGGTAGTGAGGATTCGTGAAAGAACATTTATTACTGGCTCTATGATATTGGTAAGATAATTCTTTTTTTTTCAATATAACAAAATATAAGCCTTTATTCCTTCTCTTGAAAAGATTGTGATTCTCAGGTTCTCGAGTAGGAGGTTTTGGAAAGTTCCCATTTCCACGTGACCAGAAGTGTATCTCCGAGGAGTCCGCCATCATGCGGAGTACAGAGAGGGTGGTACTGCTCACACATGAGGGCTAATAATGTGGGTGAAGCCCGCCAAGACATAAGGAGAAGGCGTGCAACTACTATCACCCTCCTTCTATCCTCACGTCTTATGACATCACCCTCTTATTTCACCAAGATGGCGGACCCACGCTGACACTGCGCGACAATGCCGTGTTAGTGATCCATCCGACCGAGCTCTCGAGGCCACAGCTGTTTTCTTGCGACAATGGTCTTTTAGCATTTCGCCTCACTCAACTGTCCAAGTTACACGCATTTGTACTAATTACGTTTTACGGATTAGGAAGGTAGAGATCTAGAGGAAATGTACTCACATTTCTGTGGAAGGAGTGTTGTAAACCATTCTGAAAAAAAAACACCCGACGGGGATTCTAACCATGACCTCCTGGTCATCTGCATACATGACTAAATAAATGATCTTAACTTTTAGTCCACATGACTACCGTCGTAGAAAAACCTGATTTATAAATGTATTGCTCTACCTAGCTCCCTGCTTTCAGCTAAGGTAATACAGTTTTTCAACTTGGAAAGGTGCCTTTGCTAAGGGAGCTGCCTCAGTAAGCAAGAAATTGCTGTGCAGACGTTCACCTCTAAACCAATATTGAATTTTAAGATGCGTTAATTCAAAATATGGCTCCCACCAAAATAAAGTCGAAAGATTCAAAAGGACTCTTTATGCTTAACAACCTTATAATTTATGTACATTAATAGAAACAAATGTGTTAAAATATGACATTGGCTCATTTTCAACGACTTTTTAAACATATTTGCAGAGCTTGAGACTAGGCTCAATAAAAAAATTCCTCTAGATTTAACCTTATTCCAACCAATACAATAAATGTTTGACAGGTTCACAGCAACAAAATTTTAAGATATTTGAGAACTATCAGCAAGCTTTCCTCTTTACTTTGAGATGAGAAGTTTCGTAGATTTATTTCCCCAATTGTTATTGACGTGACAAAAGGTTGTTGTAGGTGAAAGGCGAAAACAAGTATAAGCTTGGACACAATAGAGAAGTGGTTCCAGAAAACAACACAGACCAGTCCGTGTGACTAAGTGGACATAATTTTAGAAGTCTCTGAATCTTGGTTGTATAGACTGAGGTGTTGTTCATCCATCTACTTTGAAGGAGGAGTATTAGTAGTAGTAGTAGTAATAGTAGTAGTAGTAGTAGTAAAGAGGAGAATAACATACTTGAAGGGATGATGTTAGGGTGGGGATTTGTCGGGGGATATTCTTGGTTTTAATTGGGTAAAACTAGGTGATGAGTGGGATAAAAAGTAAGTTAAGGAAGTGTAGGGCATTAGTTTTAATTAAGGGAATAGGTTAGGGAGGTAAGAATGATAAAAAAAAAAGTGTGGATAGAGGTGCAGGAATGAGTGAGGAAAAGTGAGAGACATACTGAGGAGAGAGGTTTAGCAATGAGTTATGGTTGGGAGAGAGAGTGATGGTGACGAGATTGATGTAGTAATGATTGAATAAAGAGGTGTAAACATGAGTAGGGAAGGGGAGAGAGCGAAGGTAAGGAAAAAGGTGTGACAATGAGTAAAGAGGAATAAGATGGTGAGGAGAGAGGTAGAATAGTGAGGAGGAGAGAGGTGTGAGAATTAGTGAGGGAGGGGAGAGAGGTGGTGAGGAGAAAGGTTTAACAATGAGAGATCGAGGGGAGGGACAGATAATGAGAGAGGTGTAACAATGAGTGTGGGAGAGGGAAAAGTGAGAGGCGTGGTGAAGATAAAGGGGCAAGAAGAGAGTTGTATGGTATTTGTTTTAACTGAGGTAAGTAGAAAGTAAAAGTGTTAAGAGAGTACAGTAACTAAGAGAGGTTGTGAGGGGTTAATATTAGTTCTAATTGAGAGAAGAGGAAGGGATTAACGAAAGAAACAGAAAGATGGGGCGTTGAGGTATGAGGAGGGGTGTGAAGGATATTGGTTTTAATTAAGCTAAAAGGAAGTATGAATGGTGAGAGTGACAGAGAAGGTTGCTACATCAGACCTCTATCCTGGATTGAGTTAGTATATAAGCCATTGTGATTTTGTAATTTGTAAATTAAAATTAAATAATAACACAATAGCCTATATATTAGAAAAATCACTAGATTTCATTATTAGATCCTCAGTTCCTATCTGTTTCTGTCCTCCTCTCATACTCTAACCCTTTTTCACGTTCAATAAATCAGGATATTATAAACACTAAAACATTTTAAACCGGAATCTTACCATACAAGTGCAGATTTTTGCATTCTTCGCTTGTAAACAAACTTCCTCCATGGTATAGTGGTCAGTGCACCTAACAAAGAGTCTAGGGGTCCCGAGTTCGATTACCGGCTGGTACCTTGAGTATTTTATCCGAAAGGGGAACTACACCAAAGGTCACCAGGGTTTGGTTAGTTAGATTTAAGCTAGGTTTAAGTGTTTCCACTGTCTCCATACCCTCATATTGACTATCACCAACACTTCATCTCATAGAGGAGGAAATGAACCCGCATTTGCGTGGAGGGAGAGTGGAAAACCATTTAGGAAAAAAAAACCTAGTTTACCCGACCGAGATTCGAAAACTTATTAAATGAAGTGAAAAAGTTGTCATTAAATTCCAGGGAGAGACATGGGAAGAGCCTCCACGGAAAAGTTGTATGATTAGTACATTCGGGAATCCCCTGGAAAATGGTACATTAGTACTGCCTATTCCTTCCATTAACTGGGCTACGAGTGAAGCGCAATATTACATTACTTGTAAAATATAAATTATTGAGATCAATGATATATTTTTTTTCATTTTTTGTAACTAATCTCAACTTTGTTAATATTATATTATCTCATTTAGAGAAAGTGTTGAAATAAAACTCAAGATTATGAAGGATCTGGACTAAAAAAAAAGTTTTTTTTTAAAATTATGTCTGTCCTGATGTATAATATCTCGAGGATCATTCTTTATTTTGAAAATAACCTTAAAATTATGGGTAGCTTAGTGATCAATAATTTTCAAAATTACTTTAACAATTTTGTTTATAACTTATATTTGAAGAGCGTTTCATATGAGTATCAAAATAACATGTTTTACTTATTTAGAAAAAAATAGTTACTGGTAGTTAAATGTAAACCGACTTTTTAAAACTTATTTTATTTTAAATATGACCCACTTAGGTGGTAAAATGGTCTGTGTAAGATGTTACACTCACAATAACTGGACTGACGATGTTAGGGAATCAGGGTTCAAACCTAGTCAGATATACTGTGGGTAGTTTTTCCTAAATGGTTTTCCACTCTCTCGCCACGAAAATACAGGTTGTATTATTTATTTATTTAAGGTATTTAAAGTGCACTTTTTGAACCAACCTATTTTATCAGAACACGAGAATTTCTACGAGCTAGACTGAAAGGGACAGCCAATTTTGCCGGGAAAGTTATTTTCACCTACATTACTTGCGTGGCACAATCGACATGGGGCCGATGGCTTTACTTCTCCACCGAAAGAAGTTGTGCTACGGATTTGTATCGCTTAAGAAAAATCCAAGGACCCCGGATGGGTTTGAACCCACGAACATCGGGTACTGAGGTAAACTTTTTACCCCAAGACCACCAAGGTTGACAATGCAGATATTCTTCCTCTAAATGTTACCTTGCTCAAACCTTCTCATTAGCGTAACATGTACATTGCACAAGTCATCTGTCTTGAAGGGTAACAGTCTCTAATTGATAGACAGGGGTGGCCCGAGGTATATTTGGCTTTTTGGTGCCCTCCTATAGGATTGGGAGATAGTATAAAATAAGGAAAATAATACCTAAGCCAGCTCCAAACCTAACGTAACCTGGGCATGATAGGAAGATAAATAATCTGAAGGGAAACTCCACCAATGGTGATCATACTCCATTCGTTTCACTATGAAATTGCACTAAAATGGTTAGTATTATAACTAAAGCTAAAATAACGTTCTGAAGATAATATTCTTCTATTTATGTGATATTATAACAATCACCCACTTTCATATATATATATATATTATCATCCTTGGTGGCGTTGTTAACTAACGCGCTAGTTTTGATGAGCTAGACTGCTGAGGAAGGGAAGTTCGAGGTTCGAATCTCAGTCAGGTGAACTGGAGAGGGGGTTTTTCCTAAATTATTTTCCACTCTCCGTTCACGCAAATGTGAGCTCACTTCCTCTAAATTCAACCTTTCCAATTCCTAGCCCTTTAGCGTAATTAGTATTTGAGCATGTATCCCGAATGGGTAGTAAGATGCAGTGCTAATAATAATAATAAAAATAATAATAATAATACACTTTGATATAATGAAAACAAGATGAAGATTGTAATCTAACTTTTTTTTAAACGGAACTATAGGTTATTTTATTCACCAAAGGAAAAACTATACCAATATGTAAAATTCATGTTATTATATCAAAAAAAGTAGTTACACAAACACGCACAGGTTCCGCTAGGCTAGGTTTGTTCTCTATTTAACGCCCCCTTGAACTGGCGCCCTTGGCAGCCACCCGGCTTTCCCAGCTCCTAAGCCGCCACTGTATAGACTACGATATTGCCCTATTTGATAAGCGTTACCATATTGGAAACGTGCAAGTTAAGTTTGCTTACCTTTCATGGTAAACGGAGTGTACAGTATAAATGCGTATATCCGGAGTGGTTAGTAAGACGCACTGCTAAATTTATAACTATGGTAAAACTGTTTCCCCTCAGGCTACCACATTACGAGTCGACTTCTGTCATTCACATGCTACGTTATATCCGTGGAGTGAGACAGGTTCTTACTGTGAGTGAAATGTTTATATTTGAAAGAAAACAAAACAAATGTATTATTCTTCATTTTCCACCTATTACTCCAAACAACGTCATCAAAGTATCTCATCAAACAAATACAAAGAAATAAGGTTAAAAAAGAAACTACAAAGAGGCTGTGTTGTATTTATTCGAAATAATGAAGGAAAGAAGAAATCTACTTACAATATTTCCTTTTGATTTCACAGCAAAATGAAAACTAATTTAACTCTCATCCTTTTCCTGAGGATTTTTTTTTTTATCTTCTAGAAAAGGGGAAAGTTTCTTTTCCTACCGTTCTCGGGAAAGTTGATCAAATGAAACAAGTGAAGGGGAAAAGACAACAAATCTAAGGTTGTTTTTTTTCCATTGTAAGGGAAGGCAAAGAACATACACTCAAACATAACAAAACTAGGGAGTGCTGTTCTATGCCTGTCTGATACGATTTATTGGTTGAACACTTGACCTAAAATAAAATTTGTCATTGGAGAAAACGCTAATTTACTAACAAATCCATCTCAATAGTAAGAGAGGCTAATAGGCTTTGGTGATTGGCGTCACGCAGTATAAGGCGTTAGGCTAACCATATGCTGGTTGCTGGTGACGAGTTTGATTGGGTGTAACCGTTTAAAGGGTCGTTAATATCCTTGGGGGTGAAGGTATTATTTCAATCGAATACTCGTTGAAGTGGCCTAATGGTTACAGGCATTAATGTGGATTCACACTTTCTTCAAAAAACAAGAGCAGAACTAAAATGTGATCACGTGACAAGCTATAAAACAATCATCAATAGATCAGTGTGAGTTGCGTAGGTCACTTTGTACTATTTGAAACAGTTTCAGACCTGTCCACGCCCCTCGATAAAAATATACGTGAGAAAATAAATCAAATTTCAGAACCAACTGACCCAATCAGCAGGCATGCACCTACACCAAACGACCCAATCAGCGTGCATGCACCTACATCAAACGACCCAATAAGCGTGCATACACCTACATCAAACGACTGTATCAGCGTGCATACACCTACATTAAATGACTCAATCAGTGTTTATGCACCTACATTAAATGACTCAATCAGCGTGCATACACCTACATCAAACGACTGTATCAGCGTGCATGTGCCAAACTGACTCAATCAGCGTGCATACACCTACATCAAACGACTCAATCAGCGTGCATGTGCCAAACTGACTCAATCAGCGTGCATGTGCCAAACTGACTCAATCAGCGTGCATTCACCTACATCAAACGACTCAATCATTGTGCATGTGCCAAACTGACTCAATCAGCGTGCATACACCTACATCAAACTTACTCAATCAGCGTGCATACACCTACATCAAACGACTCAATCAGCGTGCATACACCTACATCAAACGACTGTATCAGCGTGCATGTGCCAAACTGACTCAATCAGCGTGCATACACCTACATCAAACGACTCAATCAGTGTGCATACATCTACATTAAATGACTCAATCAGCGTGCATACACCTACATCAAACGACTCAATCAGCGTGCATACACCTACATTAAATGACACAATTAGCGTGCATACACCTACATCAAACGACTCAATCAGTGTGCATACACCTACATTAAATGACTCAATCAGCGTGCATACACCTACATCAAACGACTCAATCAGCGTGCATACACCTACATCAAACGACTCAATCAGTGTGCATACATCTACATTAAATGACTCAATCAGCGTGCATACACCTACATTAAATGACTCAATCAGCGGGCATACACCTGCATTAAACGACTCAATCAGCGTGCATACACCTAAATTAAATGACTCAATCAGCGTGCATACACCTACATTAAATGACTCAATCAGCGTGCATACACCTACATTAAACGACTCAATCAGCGTGCATACACCTACATTGAATGACTCAATCAGCGTGCATACACCTACATTAAATGACTCAATCAGCGGGCATACACCCACATTAAACGACTCAATCAGCGTGCATACACCTACATTAAATGACTCAATCAGCGTGCATACACCTACATTAAATGACTCAATCAGCGTGCATACACCTACATTAAACGACTCAATCAGCTTGCATTTGCCAAACTGACTCAATCAGCAGGCATGCACCTACATCAAACGACTCAATCAGCGTGCATACACCTACATTAAACGACTCAATCAGTTTGCATTTGCCAAACTGACTCAATCAGCAGGCATGCACCTACATCAAACGACTCAATCAGCGTGCATGCACCTACATCAAACGACTCAATCAGCGTGCATGCTCCTACATTAACCGACTCAATCAGCTTGCATTTGCCAAACTGACTCAATCAGCGGGCATACACCTACATTAAACGACTCAATCAGCGTGCATACACCTACATCAAACGACTCAATCAGTGTGCATACATCTACATTAAATGACTCAATCAGCGTGCATGCACCTACATTAAATGACTCAGTCAGCGTGCATGCACCTATAAAGTGGTATACAAATAGACAGCAACCTCTGCTGTTGTGAAATTAATTTAAATAACTTTTTAAAGTGAAAGCGAGTGTGTCGTTCTTTGGTTTCGATGGTAATTATTGTAATCGTTATAATAATAACAGATCCATCATGATATAAATCTAAAAACTGATGATCCGCTAGAAAAATAAAATTGATAAATTGATAACCAACTGTTTTAAGTTGGCGTTGCAAATTCCCATGGTTCAACATAAAATGTTCTAGCTTTAAAGTTGCTGCTTAGCTCGAGTTGATTCTTTTTTAAATCTCGTCGAACGTAAGAATAAAGCTGTATAACTACTTGTATTTGTGCCTGGTCACTCTTAAAGAGCAATGTTATAATTCCAGTCTTGAGTACCCACATTGTTTCACGATTTCTTCAAAAAAGTGTGGCCATTTTCTTCAATATTCACCTTTGCTATCCTTTTTATATAAATCGATGAAAGTTGCCCAAAGAACCAGTGGTAGAAGAATAAGTTGAGATTATAACATGATAGTGTAGTTTATGTCATGAATAGCTTCATTACTAGGCCTATCTTTTGGAATCCTTGGTAGTGGCCTAAACTTTTCAGATGTGATTGGATTAAGGTACCGACCAGTTACTCTGAGATATTCAGGTTCGGATCTCAGTCCAGATGAATTCTAATTGGATTAAAATTTGGTGACGTACGAATAATTCGTTGATCACCAGGAGTGTGGTCCTTGGTGCTAGTAATTCATTGCAAATTTGGATATAAGGGATGGGACCCTAGAACTCTCGAACACTTAAGAATATTCAAGATTCAAAAATTCGAGAAAAGATATAATTCAAGATTAAAATTTTTACCAGATTTTTTTTCAATTTTTCAATTGAAATTTGTTTTAAAGAACTAATAATATATATTTGGGGTTTAGAATCGACATGATTATAGTACAAACTCAACAACCAAGCCCCAGACTATTAATTTAACACGTAACAAAATGTATTAAAGGTATAATGAATGAATTATAAGAGAAAACATATATATACTTACTATCTATATATTTTTTTTACTACAACATAATATTATTATTTACTCTGAAGTTCGTAATTTGTCCCAGATTCGGGTCCGAGTTAAATATTTGGCATTTGAAAGTTAAAAGACGGTTTGGATTTGTAAAACAGTGGATCCAAGCCAACTCTAGTGGTTACACTAACATTTTTAGTTCTAACTTCATGACCCCTACTTTAATATACACATTTGCGCGTAGAACTTGGACGAGTAATACGTGGTGCACCAACTACACGTAATATATACACATTAGCCCTAAACACTGAAAAGCACATGCTCAATACGATGAATTCTACAAGAAACATTTTCTATCAAAAATATTTTGAGACTAAAGAAAATCCCTTTAAAGTTCCAAATATTGTATAGCCTCTGCTAGAGTATTGGTCAAATAAATATTAATTTATATTTGTCTATTCTTTTAATCTATATAAAATAAAAAATCGTTAAGTTAAATTCACACTTTTCATTAAACGTTCGGAGAAAATAGTAGGCCTACTAAATGAACTAAAAGTTGTTTAAAGAAGCATGTATTGGAGATTTTATTGTATGTGAAACCACATACAATATATTTAGAAAAAACGTATATTTTTAATTTCCCAGATAACATCAAGGTGTGCCATTATTCAGATAATGAGAGGGTACAGAAAAGCTTTCTTCCATGCAGTAATATAAGGCAGCTTTTTGGTTTTATCTTCGATAATTATCCGGTACTATGAAACAAGTGGGTGTCATTCAAACATCTGCATGAAGAACTTGAATGCAGATAAAAAAAATAAAAAAACTGCTCTCTAATTGGCCGAGACTAGTTTCCTGTGCTTCTAACTTCAGCCAATCAGGATTGTGATAGTACTGCCCCCCCCCCCCCCAAATATTCCCCCTCCATTCCCATCACGTTTATAAACACTATGTGCATATCCTGTAAAGTATAACACACACACACACAAAATGGGGTGATTCTAAGTGAAGAACCATTGTCTTGGGGCAGAATTACCGGAAGTGGAAGGGGCGTGGCTTAAAATTGTCTTTTGTCTTAGAGTCCTTGCCGCTTGGGTAAAGAGCTCCCCTATACGATGAAATAGGGGAGGATAAGCTTTATTCACTTCAAGGGGCTTTTGTGGGGGGAAGAGTAGAAGGAGGAAGATAAAAAAAACGTGTTTCAGTATTTTATGAATGTTGATGTATTATTTTAAATATTCAAAAGCTTCTTCATGATGAATCCCTTAAATTTAATACTATTCACTGTAGGTTTTTGTGTAAATTTAACTTTTTGGAATAGATATATTTTATAAACTGAATAGTACGTTGGTATTTTAATTGGATGATAGATCAAGTGAGAAAATAAACCTCATGTCTTATTAACCATCAAGACTCCTCAAGTTGAGTTACACATTTTAGGTGGATTATGTAAAGTATAATTGAGAATAAATGCAACATATATTTGCGTGGAAGGGAAAAAGAAAAATAGTTTAGGACGATTCCCCTCCGATACAACTGACAGGGATTCAAAACCTAATTTCTTCGTCACCGGCATATCAAACCATACTAATAAGGATTGGACTCATTTGTGCTGGTTTTTAAATCTATATATTTCAAGTGATATTTTTTAAATCCTCAGCAACATCATCTTAGAAGACCCAATCAAACTTCGAAACCAACACATTAAATCAGTGCTTATGTGCATATTAAACGAAATACAAGAAGACAGCTCCATTTATTTATTTAGGATTAAATCTGTAAGCTCGAAAGTAAAATATTTTCACTCAATATTTAGTGTCAAAAGTTGCTTGGATATACAGAATTAACAATTTTACAACCTTAAATAAATTTTTATCAATATTAAAATTTTGATTTAGCCTTGGGAATATTTAAATATTCGAATCTACTTTGCTTAGTAATAAAATATTGGACTTTGCACATCCCTAACATGAAGATTAAATTAAAGGGCCTGCATGTAGAGCAATAAATAAGCCTAGCAACGCTATACAATTAACTGAATTAAGTATATTTATATGCAAGTTTAAGTTTGGAGGATGAATTATTACAATTACAAAAATCAGACCGTAACTGAATCATATTCGAATAGATTGAAAAATGACACATGGATACAGGAATCAAACCCATTATCCTTGCATAGCGCATCAATGCTCTACCACTGAGCATATCCAAGGATCATCACGTGCTCAGGGTCATTCTTTAATCATATTTTAAGTAGAGTCTGTTATGGACGTGTGGATGTCATCGAGTAATAATATGATACTGTGCGTCTGGGCTACATCAGCCGTATTCCAGTTAGTGGAAAGATTATCCAGTACTAATGTATCGTTACTGAGGGGACGCCCGAATGTACTAATCGTACATCCTTTCCATGTCCCGTTGATATGAGATGATGGTGATAGTGAGTATGAGTGTGGTGGAAACAGTGGAAGCACTTAAACCTAAGTTAAACCTAATCAACCAAACCCTGGTGATCTTTGGGTGTTCCTCGTTCGGGAAAAATGCACAAGTTACGAGCCGGGAATCGAACGCAGGACCCCTAGACTCATGGCCAGTTACGCTGACCACCACACCCAGGGTCGATTATCGGCTATCATTGATATCACATCCACGGGCGACTCGGTTGTGGCTCTATGCTCTCAATAGACAGATACAGCCTATGTTCCAAACGGATCCAAACACTGAGTGCGAGACGATCCAGCTCAGTGGTAGAACATTGGTGAGCTAAGTCAAAGGTCCCGGGATCGATTCACGTGATCAGGTTACATTTTTAAATCGATTAGAAGCAATGGTTTCGATATTAGAAGAAGTGCTGGGCAAATAAGTTTGGTGATGGTCCAGGAAAGGGACTTAATCACAAACTCACACGAAACAAGAAATAATAATAAAAAAAAAGGTAGTAGCCTATAATATTTTAATCACAATCCATGCGGAAGAATAGTTGCCAGACAATTCTTGTCAGAACTGGTTGGTGATTGGTCGTTGGCTCCGAACCAGGTCCCGACCGACACGTGATTGGCCGCGACATGTTCAAAGCCCATAAGCACTCTCTCGCGCGAGAGAACCACACTTGACATGTGAAGACCACCCCTTATGCTCCGCTCGAGCCATAAATACCCGCCCCTCCTTCCTCTCGACACGTTTGACATTTTTCTATCCCTCATCCTATGAGTCTCATAATTTGGATAATTTGGTAAACCCTCCCTCCCTCGCTCTTGTATCTCAACAACTGTCACGCGTGTCACACGCTTCAAACAAACCTTAACAAATCCGTTTTACTGTTGTCTTGCAAAAAAAAAAATCTGAACTTGTTTTATTTAATAACGTGACACCAGGAGCGCTAGCTAAGATCACGTAAAGTATCAAACTAATTCAAATTGTTTAATTACGTTGCCAACTCGTGAATTTCGAAGCTAATTTGCGAAGCGGGTTGCATCTTAACTTGACGCACTTAAGCATTATAAGCGCTATCACACACCAATGTACAAAAGAAAAAGAAAGGAAAGAAAATAAATAAATAAGGGCCTATTGTCCATGTACTGATAACACTTCCTCTATTTCTCTGACGAGCTTACACACTCACTTTAATATTTGTGCCTGGACTGTATTGACTTAAATTTCAAAATCATATTTTTCTTGTTTCCTGTTTTAAACAAACAAATGCTTCAACGGGGTTTTTCAATCAAGTCCTACCAGGAAGAGTCCTACTAGCCATTTTCGTGACAGAACAAAATAGCTTAAGTTTAAGACGATTTAAATTAATACGTTTAAAATAAAACTTTCAAGATAAAACAAAACAATGATATTACATTATAGGACTATTTTATATTGTTAGTTAATAAATTATGGTGTTTTTTTCGATGTTCTTTCTTAAAAACTGATCGATTGAACGTAAATACATTAAAGGGGAAATCCTATATTGAATTGCCCGCATGCATGTCTCAGGTAAGCAACAGATATCTATGTAATGACTTGATTAGTACCCATAAGTATATTTCAATCAGTGTCATCTTTACACACAAAAGAAAGTTAGATATATATAATTTCTCATACTTAATAATATCGGTGGGTACGCAGACTAAATGTCAAGATGTCTAGTCTTGCTTGCCAGTCCTGGGAAGGTTGGGGATCGATCTTGCGTGAGCATACTGAGTGTGGTTTTTCTAAAAAGGATTCTCTGTTGTCCCAAACGCAAATTTCGATTTATTTCTTCTTAATTTTAACTTTAATTTTTCATATTATATTAGTGTATTTAAAGGCGAATAGCATAATTGAATTGTAGGATGTGGAGCGGAAAAAAAAAAAGATTTATCTAAACCTAACTATTATATAATTTGCTGTGTTGGGTTAAGATAGTTTGAAAGTTATATACTAGTAGTCAACCCACTCTGTGTTTAGAAAAGTAATTTTAAAAACAAATTTTAAATTAATTAAATAATATAGTCTGTTTTTTACTAGTTGATTTATGATATTATGTTGTTGATGGTGAACACACGGACTAAACGTCAATTCCATATAGATGGGTTTCCTGATTATGGGGAGGTCATGATTTGATTCTCAGTCAGGTGCACTGAGATTTTTAAAATGGTTTTCTAGTCTCTTTCAACGCAAATACGAATAGCCTGGAGAGGCGTGGAAAAAAATATCAATATCCCTCACGTCTTTCTAAGTCGACTCTTAGAGAGGGAGCTGATGATTGGGTCGTCGTTTCGCTCGGGTCAATAGACGAGGTGTCTACCCGGATAAGCCACGATCCATTCAAGTACTACTGTCCTCAAAAGCGGCTCAACTTCGGGACCTAATGGAAAACGACACTTTCCGAATAGGTAGGGGCTGGCTATTGACACTCCGAGGAGGTTCCAACCTTGGACGTAAACATTATCATTCGGGTGACCTTATGACCATGAGAGCCAAGGTCAAATCAAGAGTTACTGCTAGAGAGAAAACAGATTATCTTTCTTCAAATGTGGAGGTCTTGTTTCACAAAGGTTTTCACGTGACACATTTAAAAATAAATGGTAAGGTGCGCCACACAGACTTTCACTTTTATCTTAAAATAGAGACTTTTATAAAATCTAGTAAGTTTTGGGAAAAAAATTATATACAATGTTACAGAAATATTTCATAAAAGAGCATATATGAGATACTATACAATGTTACAGTAAAATTGATAACTAAGGAACATTTGCTCTGCCAAAGATATAGCAATTATTTTCAATTTCAATGCTATATAATGCGCTAGTAAGTATAACATTTTTATTTTAAAATAGTACGTTAGCTTTAGTTGTCAAAATACACACCACCGGTCTAAAGCCACAAGCCTTGGCTTATGTTATTATATATTATTATTATTATTATTTATCATCATCATCACACCACGTCTTACTACCGTTCGGGTTATACGCACTTACGCTAATGTGTTATGGTAGGGTGATTGAGAGATGAAATGTAGGACCTACAGTTTAACGTGGAATCCGAACCACGGTGGAGGCCTGCATTCCACACATTCACAAGTTGCTGGCTTTGACGTATGGAAATTAATTTAGTATATTCTGTAATATTCTCAATAAATATAAATTTGAACGTGAATTATACCTTCAAACAATCTATTTTGGCGCTGCGCTCTTACTACCCGTTTGGTTATAACCGTAGGAAGCTAACTGCACTAATGTATTAGGGATGGATAAGGTTGAATTAAGATAAAGTGTGCCCAAACTTGCGTCGAATTGTGAGTGAGAAACAATAAGAGAAACCACCCTCAGTACACCCAACTGGGACTCAACCACGATCTCACCGTCAACGGCAATACTAATTATTGTGATAGTTAGCCTTTAGACCATTTTACCACGAAGAGGATCAAGAATAAGATGTTATAATTTCTTTTAAAAGAGGATCTAAAAAGATTTTTTTTAATTGGTAAATTTAGCTGCTGACTGGCCTGAAAGTATTGTGGTAGTTTTCTTTCACCATACGCTGTAGTGCCAACAAGGGCTATTTATGTAAGATTATAAACATGAGTTATCATCATTAGTGTCCTTTTCTGTCAAAATAATTAAAGCAACTACCCGCTTCAGAGGTCGAATGGTCTAAGGCATCACTCTCATAATAGACTGGACTGCCGTGTTCGAATCTTGGTTGTAGTATACTGTGGTAATTTCTAAATGGTTTTCCAGTCTCCCTCCACTCAAATGCGAGTACACTTCCTTTAAATTCAACATTCCTCACCCCAAACACATTATCATAATTAGTACCTACATAAGCATATAACCCAAACAGGTAGTAAGAAGTTTTATTAAAAAAAAAGAGCGCGATTATATGCACATTACAGGAAACAAACAATTAAACTCAATTTTTTTTAACTCGCTTGTTACTCATGTTTTATTAAATAAAATAATGTTATTATTTGGGATATTTAACATGCTCTTTCCAAACAAAAGGCGACCTGGTGGTCTAGGGGTAAGGTGTCGACTTCTGTGCTGGCGGCCGGGGTTCAATCCTCGGTCCCGGCACAGATTTAGCTGATTTACAAACCCTTCCTTCACCTCTGACAAGACATCTTGTGAATGTGGGGAATGCCAGGCCTCCCCGTGGTTCGGATTCCACGTTAAACTGTAGGTCCTCCATTTCATCTCACAATCACCTTACCATTACACATCTGCGTAAGTGCGTATAACCCGAACGGTAGTAAGACGCGGTAATAATAATAATAATCCAAACAAAATGTTAATATCAACACACGTCTTAAATACCTATTTACTTTTAAATCAAAAACAACACTATTTCCTCACTAAATTATCTCTGAAAGGAAACACTTCACTATATTGATTACTACCTTCCACACCTGACAAGTATCTGTGAATGTGGATCAGCACCACCGTGTTCGGATTCACGTTAAACTGTAGTCCTCATTTCATCCACAATCACCTACATACACATTAGCGAATGCTATAACCACGTATAAGACCGTGCTAATAAGATAATGATATATTGGATACTAGGTATGCGAGTAGAACAAGAGACCCTTGATTCGATAGACAGATGTGATACCAATGGGAACTAAGGTGTCAGACTCTGAAGTAAAATCACCAATACATTTTGTGTGGTTATGAAGTAACAGGTGTGGGTGGAGATGATTAAAAAACGATAATATCGTACAGCCTATTTAACAAACTGTTGAAAAGCTCCATTTGAAGCATTGCACTGTATGGAGCAGGAACCTGTACTCTTACAAAAGGTGGAAAGGAAATATTTGGAGAGCTTTAAAATGTGGTGCTGGAGAAGATTTTGGAGGATCGGGTGGACAGACAGGGTGACAAATGAAGAATTCCTAAGAAAGATGGGCTAGAAGAGATCCATTTTGGATGTAATTCTTAGAGCAAAGCAAATTGGATCGGACACATCCTTATCCTGACGTCATAGAAGGAAAGGTTGAGTGAAAGAGGAGCATAGGAAGGATTAAGATACAAATATTAGAGGACTTGAAGGAAAGAAGAAAATTCTGGGAGCTGAAGGAGGAAGCAAAGGACGGGACGCATCGGGTATAAGTTTACTTACAACAGGAATGGACCTGTCGTGAGACAGAACACCTAATAATAATAATAATAATAATTTTAAAATGAAAGATTTTAAAGAAACTAATTACTGATATTATTCAAATTATGAATACTCTCTTAAATATTATATTTACTAAGTTTATAAATACAAATATTGAAATATTCCTTACTAACATTCATTTTCTATTTCTATAATCACCAAAAGCTAAAATATGGAATTAACATATCAGTATTAAATTGAAGTGTATGTTATCAAGGACATATATTTTTCAAATGCAACAAATTTATCTCAAACAAGTTTTAACTCAGACTGATTTTATGTATATATGAGAGGTTATTTCTTTTAAAGAGAGAACATGGCTAAATAAAACGTATCAAGTCAAAGAGGATATAACATGTCAGATGGAAAGCTATGATATTTCACAGAGTTTTTGGGTGGTCCGGATCTCTTCGCTCGAAAAGTGACGCGAAGCGCGAAATTCTCGAAAAAACACACACACACACGCGAGAAAAGTTGAATATTTTCTTGTTGGAGGGGGGGGGGTATAAAAAGTGGGGGTAAGTTCTTTTATTAGTGTTCTCTTTCGTCGACTTCACGCCGCCGACTAAATTAGTCCCGCGTCAGGAGACAAGACGTCTTGCGAGGAGGTTTGTGGAACATGCCTTCCCACCCAGGATCAAGGCAACACAGTGTAAAAGTGGGAGGTGGAGGGGATCTTGGAGTGACAACACAGGTCGGAGGAGGAATTGCTGCGGGTGATCTGGATTAAGAGCTCAACAACCCAGTGTTTTATTTGTTTTCTTATTTCTACAACTAATAGCACTTTAAAAACTAACCTAAATTGTTGGAATGAGGTCGACCTCGGTGGTCTTGGGGTAAAATGATCTCCTTAGGAACCAATGTGCGTGGGTTCAAACCCAGTTGAAGTAGATGAATTATTCTTTAGCGATAAAATTCCGTAGCACAACTTCCTTTGGAGGGGAAGTAAAGCCGTTGGTCCCATGTCGATTGTCGCATTTAAAATAACTCTGGAAGGTTTGTGAAAATACTTTTCACGGAAGAATTGGTAGGACCTTTCAATCTCACTCATAGAAATTATCTTGTGCAGTTGTAATCAGTCGGTTCAGTATGTACACGTTAAATATCCTAAATAACTAATTAATTAATTCATTAATATTGAAATAAGTGTAAACAGGTTTGAATGATTCTGACACTATGTGGGATGGATCCGTTCTCGACTGATGGTGCTTTAGGTTGATATGTGGGAAAGCAAAGGTGTATAAAGGGGCACGGTTGAGGAGATGGGAGGTCTGGTACTACCTTAGAATTTATTAACCCCTTAGGAGGGGATCCACATATACGTATAAAAATTCATTGATTAAGGTAATAGTAATATTTTTCAACGGACTCTTCTTATAAAATGTAGCTTGGAGAAAAGTATTAAAACCTTACTAATAAAAATGTTGTTGTTTTTCAATACCAATACATTTTTACTCTATGCTTTTACTCATATAAGTATTTTAGCAACTAGATAGTTCCATAAATTCTAAATTTGTTTATAATACATTTATAAATATCTATATAATAAATAAAACATCTTCATCATTTTCGTACATAAAAAGATTAATAAACTTGATATTTGAATACAATGTTCCTAATATTCTCTAGACATCGATACTTGACTTTCTATATGAAGAGAATATCGATACTCTATTTTATATATGAGTACATTATCGATACTCCACTTTCTATACAACACCTCTAACTATGAGTAGTATTTTCCAATAACTCCTCTGTACCTCCAAATAGATGGAGGTACATTTCTTCCCTAGGTTTGTTTTAATGGGTAGACTTCCCCCGTGGTTATTTCGCAATAGACTAATGCAGTGATATTATTTCTCCTTTTATATTTTTGCTTTCGCACCCCCAAATATAATGTATCTTCAACTTTATACCTACCAAATTTTTGGTGAATAATACAATCCATAAATATTCTATAATATATATCTAAAATAAATAAATACTTATTATTATTATTATTATTATTATTATTATTATTATTATTATTATTATTATTATTATTATTATTATTATTAGCACCGCGTCTTACTAACCGTTCGGGTTATACGCACTTACGCTAATGTGTAATGGTAGAGTGATTGTGATATGAAATGAAGGGCCTACAGTTTCACGTGGGATCCGAACCATGGTAGAGGTCTGGCATTCCACATAGTCACAAATTGTGATTAATACACATCTTGTCAGAGGGGAAGGAAGGGTTTGGCAATCAGATAAATCTGTGTTGGGACCAAGGATTGAACCCGGGACCTCCAGTACAGAAGTCTGAGACCTTACTCCTAGACCAACAGGTTACCAATATAAATTACTTACATTTAAAATAATGTAATAAATACTAATAATCAAATGAGAAATATAAGTGTATAGCCCAAACGGGTAGTAAGACGTGGTGTTTAAAAAGTATAAATATGCCTAAAATCCTACTAATCCCTTAGATATCTTAACTTACCCGGGGGAGGGAGGTACACGTACGTCTTGTTGAATACCACTGGACTAGATTACCAGTTTGGGTAGTCAAGGCTCGAATATCTCTTGGGTGCGATCTTTAGCCCATGATCTATCACTTTGGTTTTACCATCCTCTTCCCATGTTACTGCGAATGTGTGCCCACTGAAACTACTCTTTCCACCTGTACCCTTTATAAATAGCCATTAATATCGTCTCATTGTCAAGGGACACTGGGGATGTTCACATGAAATCAGATTTTAAAACACTTTTCAAGTGAAGTTTGGAGAAAATCTTCTTATTTTATTCTTTTAGCACCGCGTCTACCTACCCGTTTGGGCTATGCGCTTATGTTCTAATCACGCTAATAGTTTTTAGAGAGTAGCAAGATTTTATCTATTTGAAGTGTACCCAAATGTTCGTGAATGTAGAGTGGAAAACCACCCTCAGTACACCCGACCAAGATTCTAACCTCAATCTTCCCGTCATCGGCAGTCTAGTCTACTATGAGAGTAGCGCCTTAGATCATGTGGCCACAAAAGCATGTAGCTTCCTCTTATTACTTCCTTATTATTAGTCTACTTAACTCCATAGATTCTCACTTCGGTGGCCGCGTAGTCTAACGCGCTACTCTCGCAGTAGACTAGACTGCCAACGATGAGGAAATAAAGGATTAAATCTCGGTCGGGTGTACTGTGGGTGGCTTATCAAAAACATATTTCCTACTCTCCTTCCACGCAAATGCGGGTACACTTCATCTAAATATAACCTTCCTACTCGCTAAAAACCATCAGCGTGATTAGTAAGCCTACATAAGCCTATAGCCCGGATTGGTAGTAGCACATGATGCTAAAAAAAACTCCATATATAAAGTACTTAATAAACACTTAAGTGTCAGATTATATAGTATGTTAATGCCCTTGAATTTATATGTTTTTACGTAGGCCTACTCAAATCTCATCCAGATTTATTGACGTTATTGTTTCTAAATAGCTTCCCCCTCTCTATTCATGTAAATACTAGTATATTTTCTGTAAATACTACATTCCTTATCCCTACCTCACTAGTATAAAATAAAGTATGACCTGTGTACTGTAGATATCTTTGACGAGTAGTTATACGGAATGCATGGGAAAACTACAAATACAGTCATTCGACCTGCCTTCACCCTCTTCCCTCTCACACACACTCTCAGTAAATATGGCTTAGTAGCTGCCGCAGGACTTGAAACATTGTTAGAAAAAAAACTAAGAATATTGGACCTAATCTAATAAAGATATGTTTGGTCAAAAATACGAGAAGCCCATATAACGAACTAAGCTGATTAGTTTTGAGCTTTCATAAAAAAATTAAAAAATAGCCCTTTTGTTTGTAATGCTAAACAATGCCTCGATATAAAATGTAATCAAAATTGTTGAGGCGGATTTCAATAAAATAGATTTGATCTCTTTTTGCCCTTCAATAAACTACCCTTAATTTTAGGGCTAGATATATATAAATCTGAAAACCCCTCGGGGAGTCCCGAGAAATCACTGAATGCCAATTTTAATCACGATTGATAGAATAGTTTCATCTCTAGTCCAAGATACAGACAGACAGATGGCATTGCGAAAACCACTTTTTCTGTTGCAGGGAGTCATGAAACGTCAACATTTATCTAGATATATATAAATCTGAAAACCCCTCGGGGAGTCCCGAGAAATCACTGAATGCCAATTTTAATCACGATTGATAGAATAGTTTCATCTCTAGTCCAAGATAAAGACAGACAGATGGCATTGCGAAAACCACTTTTTCTGTTGCAGGGAGTCATGAAACGTCGACATTTATCAAAATCTCGAAATTGATTTTTTCTATGTTCACAATACTTCTTATCCCGAGAAGTCAAGATGGATAAAAAAGTGGGAAATAAGTGATATGATTGAGAAAATACTGTTCATCGGGAACCAATTAATAGCTACATCCCAAAAATTAGCACTTCATAATGATAGATAAATTTATTTCATTAAAAAATCTATATTTTGGACCAGGAAGTTAAGTTAATGCACTTTTTTTTAAACTATGCATACTTTATTTTTACATCCACCTTTCTTAAGATGTAATAGAATGGTACACAAAAACAAGCTGGTGTTTTTGCAGTAATTTTTATTCAAAAAAATGTTTTTAGCCAAAATAAATAAAATATTGCTCCAGTACATACATTGTGTTTAATTTTCTTCACATGGTGATATTAACAGTTGTTGAATATTTGTCATGAGCATGGTTGAATTATCTGATAGACTGTATAAATGAAGAGAAAAAGATGTCACTAAATTCCAGAACACTCTTGAAAAATATTCAAAAAATTTGGAGGTCCTCGCGTAAATAAAAATAAATTCTTTGTCTTTAATAGAGCAATATTTTATTTATTTGTCTAGAAAAATATTTTCCTATAAAAACTACAGAAACACTGGCCTTATTTCACGTACCATTCCATTCCACCCCAGTCCGGACATTGGTCTGATTTCTATCCATCTGAATGGTTTTTTCCCGGTGATGTCCTAACTAGTCATCGAAATGTTGTTACCCCCTTTGTGGTAAGAGGTTTTCCCGGTGATGTCGCAATTAGAAAGCATTTACACAGCTCTAATTATGCAAAATCAGGGGCCTCGGAATCCTGTTAGGGGCCGTTATACCCCACAACAAAAGTCTACTAAAATTGGTTGTTTGGTATCATCCGTCGACATGCGATGATGTAGGTATCCGTCATGGACCGGAGGATTAAGGTAGTAATGTTCCAGAGTTTGCGTGGAGTGAGGGAGAATAGGAAACCACCCCTGTTCACCCGAGCGAGATTCTAACCCACGACCTCCCCCACCATAACTATATGAGTGACACGTACCCTTTCTGGCAAAACGTGTGTTAGGGATGATTAAGAAAATGTTCTGGAGGGAGAAATACCTACAGCTTACACCACTGGGGATTCGAATTCCACCCCCGTCAGCGTTAGATGAGCCTGACATTCAGACGGTGGGCACACCGGGATTTTAAACTCGATATCTTTAGAACGGTCATAATTTGTGCACCCCCACCATTCTCGAAGGGTATTTGCTGGTTGAAAAGATTTTTATATACGAGATAGAATGTGTACCCGCCTTTTCTTCAAACGTCGCTCATCTAGTGACGCCTTAGACCATGCTAGCATCGATGCAAGTATTAAGTAATACAATCCGTGAGTTTGAGGGTGATAATTAAGTATGAAGATGTGGAACCAGTGGTAACTGTTAAACCTAACCAACCAACCAAACCCTGGTGACATTGGGGTATTTCCCCTTTCGGGAAAAATATCCAAGTTACCAGCTGGGAATCAAACCCGGGACCCATAAGCTCGTAGGCAGGTGCATTGACCAATATCCCATGATGAATATTAGAGTTTTAAAAACAGGTAATACGATTTTTGAGTCTGAGTTATGAGTGTCTGGGACCTAAGATTTAGAGTATCTCTATTGGAGTTGATGTAAACAAGGTACCCCAGAAAATGTTCTAGAATTTTCAACCACTGAAAGGACATTATTTATTATCATTTTTATTAATCTTTAATCATCTACATCAGCGTTAAAGCCGATTATCCAATATTTTTAAAATTTATAATTAAATATAAAATAGAATCAGAAAAAATGTACGTGTGTTTCTACGAAAACAAAATGCACGCATTGTTAACTATTGTTTGATCACTCGTAGTCAAGTTAGTTTTAATTCAAAATCTCGTTTTTAAAATAATGGTTATGATAATATTACTATTATTTTGATTTATTCATACGTTAATTAGTACTTTTAGTCATATAAACAATAAAACACATACAATTATTTTGGACCAAATATGTATTTGACTATTCAATTTGAAATATACTTTATTTTACATTATTTTAATCTATTATGTTTCTTTTACTCTACATGATTTGAAATTCTTCCAGCTTGTTTTCCGTTTTTTTACAATAAATATTGTATTTATAAGCAAATTTTAATATTTAAACACAAATCACACGTCAATTCAAATATTTGAGGCCAAAAGATTTTTATAAAATGTTCTTGAATTAAAGTAAAATACATTTGTATTTGATATTTTAGCACTATATGCTCTCTTTTTCTGCCATATCTTGGACCATGTCTTCTTTTATGTCAAAAAAAAAAGAGTACCTTAGTGAGTGAGAAATTGATGCAAATAATAAAAAATCAAAAGATTTATCTTGGATTTATAAATAAAATATGTCCACGTTAGGCCCACCGCACATTAGACGCAGGGTAGGTGCAGCAGAGGGGCAGGCGAGGAAGAGGAAAATCTGTAATACACGTGTTTTATGGGTTACCGCACATTGGACAGAGTGCAGATGCAGTGTAGGGATAACTCTTTTCACGTCCTCTCTGATTGTAGTAGACGTACAGTTTTCCTGTGTCCTCTACGCCTCCATCACGTAGTTTTAGTATATTGTGACGGAACATCGTATTCAATTATCCAAGACCATACAGTATTATATCAAACAACCAATACAAACTAAATGAGGACGAATCTGAGAATTGAACTATAGGAAAAGATTTCTATTGAAATGAATTATTCGAATGGTAGGTGTAATATTCTAGATTTGTGTAGTTAGTGAAATTAATCTACAGTAGTTTGTACAACCCATTAGAAGAATTAGCTGTTACTAGACACTGAGCATAAAGTAAATTACAATTTTCGTCGTTTTCCTTTATTTACTAAGAGCGTGGAGTAAAACTAAATAATTTAATTCAGAGTCTGACTCGGAATACATATCAGAAGTTTCTCTCATTCACATGCCATACCACTTATTGTACTTTTTAGAAAGAGAACTCAGGTTGGCATTGGAAAACATTGTTTTACGTTGCTTATAGACTTTGTAAAATAAGATTAAGATTTTTACTGTTAAAGTGGTTGATTGTATTACATTTGAAATTTTGAGATTTACTGTTCTGTTTTGTGATTTTCCTGTATTCAAATAAACCTATATTCACTTTTCCGTATCAATTTGTACATAAAAGTACCACTGGGCAGAAATGGAGTGGATCTAGGACATTGAGGACATCGATAGAAGGGCGAGGGCCTTGATGCAGGCGATGAGATCTGCCTGCCACTACTCGATCCCGAGGGTGAGGAGGTTGGAGAATAGGGCCACCTGGTGGACTCCGGAGCTGATTAGAAAGAGGAAAGAGGACACTCGGGCCAGACGGAGGAGAGGCAGGACGTAAACGCCAGGCACGCGTACGTGAGGGTCAGGAACTACTACGTGTGGGTGGTGATAAGAGCCAAAGAGGCAAGCTGGAGTGGGTTCGTCCCCAGAACAGGTAACCAGGACCCATGGGGCTTGGTTTACAAGCTCGCCATGGGTAAGGCACGACAGGTGCAGGTCGTGGCTGGGCTAAGAGTTGATGGTCTTTCTACAGATGATGCTGCAAGGGTGGTATTGAGGTTCATTTTTTATAGATAATGACCCTGCCAGGGACACTGGGAGACATTGAGCCTTGAGAGCGGAGGCGATGAAGGACTACACTTGAGTTGACGTTCCTCTCTTTAACAGAAAGGAGCTACACGACGTGGTCCGAAGCTACCGTAACAAGATAGCCCCTGGTTTGGATCTACTGACGTCGGAGATAGTGAAGAAGTCCTGGAGCTGCATCTCCGAATACCTGCTTGCGATTGCCAACCATATGATGCTGGAGGGCAGTTTCCCCGACCCGTGGAAGGCAGGAGAGCTGAGGATACTGTTGAAGTCACCTGATCGGGACCCAACGGATCCGAAGTCTTACCGACCATTGACTTTGCTCAACGTTCTCGGTAAGGTGATAGAGAAGCTTATAGTTTCGAGGCTCTGGGAATATATATAGGTATATGGTGTGCTTGATAATCGGCAGTATGGGTTTAGTCCCGGAAGAGGAACAGTGGATACTCTGGAGAGGGTCCTTCGCAACGTCTCCGAGAGCGACTGCCAATACGTGTTGGCCATCTACTTGGACATCTTGGGCGCCTTTGACAGCGCCTGTTGGCCGGAGATTCTGAAGAAGCTGAGGAGAACTGGGTGCCCAAATAATCTGTATGAGGTGGTGAGAGACTACTTTAGGAACCTGACGACCGGGCCTTTCTTGGAGCAGACGGAGTCCATGAAGGTCTTGACTCAGGGCTGCCCCCAGGTGTCAGTACTGGCTCAGCCTTGTGGCTACTGATCTTTGACGATTTCTTGAAACTGCATTTCAAAGATGGAGTCAGTTTTTATGCCTATGCAGATGACGGTCTTCTACTCGTCAAGGTCAACACGAGGATCTTGCTGGAGGCCAAGGTTGAGAGCACCATGTAAACGGTGATCACGTGGAGAGCTGAGGCCAAGCTCACGTTTTAGAGGGAGAAGATGAAAATGACTCTCCTCAAGGGGAAGCACTCGGCAATGAGGCACCCGATGGTACGCATGGATAGTGCACCTATAGGATACGTAAGGGTAAACAGGTATCTAAGTGTAATGCTAGATGAGGGTTTGTGGTTCAATGCTCATTTCAGAATGGTGGGGAGAGTGGCGAAGGCAGCGTTTGGGAGGCTCATCCGAGTCTCAAGGACTTGGTGGGGATTGGACTTCTCGAATCTATGGAGGATGTACAAGGCCCTGGTGGAGTCGGTGCTGACCTACGGATGCAAGGTGTGGAAGTATTGGATGGAGGATAAAATCAGCAGGATAATCTTTCTGAAAGCACAGAGGGTATGCACTTCTCGCAGTCACTAAAGGGTACAGTACAGTCTCACACGATGCTTTACATGTTGTTTCATGTGTTTTACCGATCGACCTGCTCGTTAGGGAAAGGGTTGGGCGCTACTGGGCGAAAAAGAATGGACTGGACCTGGACGAGGAGAGTAGGAACGGACGGCGTGACTCACTTGCCACCTGGCATGTGAGATGGGACGGGTCCACCAAATGAAGAGAGACTTATCGGTACTTGGCTTATACGCGAGAGAGGATGGAGTGTGAATGGGTCGTCACCAATTACTATGCTACGCAGTTATTCACCGGTCATGGGAACTTCAACGTGAATCTGAATGGCTTCGGGCTGAAGGAGAACCTGGACTGCGAAGCCTGGGGTGCCCACGAGGACGTGGAGCACGTCTTGCTGACCTGTTAGCGGTTTGAGAAAGAGAGAAGAATCTTTAGGTTAGAGGTAGGTGAGCCATTCTCAAAGACGACGATGGTGAGGGATGGCAGGAGCTGCGCGTGCTTCCTATGGTATGCGACGGTGGTCGGGAAAACGAAGGAAAGAAGAGATAGAGGTATCGGGGTTTAAATTGACTAATAATGTATGCTTTTTTTACAGGTCGTAGGTATAGGTTGGTAAGTTACTAATTATGTGTATTTTTTGGGGAGTAGGGATAGGTAGGTAATTGCGTGCGTAATGTGCTAGTTTATAGAACTAGGCATAGGCTGTAAACTGCATACGATTCATGCTGGAGGTAGGGTTGTGAGCGGTTAAGTTAGGATATGACAAGGCCAATGGCTCAGTTTTTGTTCTTATTGGAGAATTTTTGTTTAGGCTTCTTTTTCAAAATATAAATGCAATTCATAATTGGTGGCTTTCTTTTGCTTTAAATTAGAGATATGGAGGTGGTCCTTCAGAAGGGCTGGGGTAGGTACCTCCATGAGGTCCCCGCTAGGCAACGTAGGATAAAGACATAGTATCGATCCCTACGGCTGAATCCCATCTCCAAACGTGGTGAACACCCACTACAAGGGCTCCTTATACCCTCGAATACGGGTAATTGTATATACTAGGGGTCTTCCCATGCTCGTTGTAGCGTCATTTGCCCCTTGAAGCCGTGGTTTCGCTTCGAAAAGTCTCTGACTTATGTGCGGCTTTTCAGAAAGAGGACTCAATTGGGCGATAGAGGGAGTTCTTTCTGTCCCTAACCATTTTCTAGTGAAACCACTGCCGAGGGAATGGGTTTGGGAAATTTAGCGGGGAAAGAAGACCCTGTTGAGGTTGACTCTAGTCTGGCACTGTAAGGAGACATGAGAGGTGTATCATTATTGGGAGACGGCTAATATCCGCCGAGAGGGAAATACCACTAATTTCATCGTTTCTTTACTTACTCTGAAGGGTGCAGCGCGTGCGTCGGTGATATCCTGCTCCTCCACTATTTGAAGTCGAGTTTCCAGAGAAGGATGAAGATGAAGATGATGATCGCTCGACAGTTATAATAATACCGCCTCGCACACCATTCCAAGTAAACGAGGTCTCATCCCCGACAAACGATTAGTCAAGCTATTTAAATAAAATTTTACAACATTTTATGCTCTAATTTTTTTATTACAAACGTTAATAATTTACGCGTAAGACATTTAAATGTTATAGCTGTCTTTAAAAGAGGGTTAGCAAATAAATTATTTATTAATGTATTTCTTTAACTTGAACTATTACATCTACCTCGTTTCCATCTTAAACCAATCTTTTCTAAAAATACGACCTGTATTTTAAAATGGAATATAATACAGTTGAGGTTATTTCCTAAGCTGATATAAATCATAAATGTTTTAAAATTCACCGTATCTCTATTTCACACATAGCATTAAGTCAGTTGTGTGCTGATGAGATAATTAAATCTTTTCTTATAATGTAACTTCAAGCTTTGATTCAAAACATTGTTGATGATGAATACATTTTCAGAAAAAATTTCAAAGATTTATCTTTCTTATAATCATTGGTGAGAGAACAAACTAAAGTTATATCATATTTTTATACAATTTCGTGTATCAACAGATAGTATTTATCTTATCTACTTTTTAAAGAGTATACCGTCGACTGTTAAAAACGAATATAAATAAAATTAAAGAGGGATTATTTAAATAAACATCTTTAACTACTTCTAATTAATCTTCATCTATGTTAAGTGTGTGAGTTCAATGCTATGCTTAAAGTCTATTCATTTTTATCAAGTTTTCAAAGGTTGGAAAAACAATTATTTACCAATTTAGACTAAGCATCATTCTTACATCTTTCTAGAATAAAATATATATTTAACATAGGAGATGTATCTGCACTACTGAACCAAGCCGTATGATCACAATTATTGACTGGCAAAGGTAATGATTAACTGTCATTCCCCTCTTAAACATTTTCCTCATTAAAAATTATTTGATGTTCCATATTAAAACCGTTCAAAGACAGCTTAATGATTAGTTTAAAAGTAAAGTTTTCAGCCCAAAACATTTTACACATTTAAAATTCCATAGTGAACCATTCTGATAAATAAGAATAGCCTACATTTTTTACAAATACCAAATAATTTCAGGTAATTTACAATTAATTTATTTTTGAAAATTTAAATTTTGCTAAATATATTAGAACAATTTGGTTTAAAGTTCATATTTACAGAGTGATTATTATGATCAACAAAATGATATGTTGGTTTTTATGAAGAAATCATATTACATATTAAAGGTGACATGGCGGTCTAGGGGTAAGGTGTCAGACTTCTGTGCTGGCGGCCGGGGTTCAATCCTTGGTCCCGACACAGATTTATCTGATTTCCAAACCCTTCCTTCACCTCTGACAAGACATCTTGTGAATGTGGGGAATGCCAGGCCTCCACCGTGGTTCGGATTCCACGTTAAAACTGTAGGTCCTTCATTCATCTCACAATCACCCTACCATTACACATTAGCGTAAGTGCGTATAACCCGAACGGGTAGTAAGACGCGGTGCTAATAATATTAATAACATATTACTTATTAATTGATCACATATTTCAATGAGAAATATTATTATAGAACCCTAATAAACGTTGTATCTGTAAAATAACATTCATTTCATATTTTTTATTACATGTTAAAATAGTTTGTCTCATTAAAAATACTACTTATAATTTACATTATTATTGTTATTTAACCAGAGCTCCTCAAATAGGTACACTAAAAATGAATAGATATTCTAAAAATTTACATGGATAATATTTAAAACAATGTTGACATGTCTTTATTAGTAGCATTTTCTCCTTAGGAGTTTGCACCATTCTAATAAATATATTTATCACCTATCCATTTAATAAAGAATCCAAGAGGATTAATGTAATTATAACCTTTTCCAGATGAATGGTAGCACGTTTCTTCCACCCCACTGAAATTCACTACTTTTCAAGGTATACAAATAATTTTTTGTTTAATAGGAAAAGTTTGTTAATTCACATATAGGCACAAACGATCCATGTTGAGCTAGACCACCTAGGAAAGGGGGGAGCTCGAGGTTCGAATCTCAATCGGGTGAACTGGGGGTAGTTTTTTCACTCTCCCTCCAAGCAAATGTTGGTTCAAGCTTCTCAATTCCTAATTCGTTAGCGTAATTAGTACTTTAGCGCATAACCCAAACGGGTAGTAAGAAGCGGTGCTAAAATGTGTCGAGTTGGTGTGATATAAAAATAATATGTGCGCCAAATCACCACGTTTGAGTTTCCGTTTTAGATACAGGTTATGGGGGAGGTTGTGCTTTGATCCCACAGGATTTTTTTGGGGGGGTAAAGTTTCATAAATCGTTTTCCACTTCCAACTCTGTAAATTAGAGATACAGTTTCTTAATTATTCTGATTTATTCATTCTTACTTCTTTCTTGTGATAAATATTAGACATGTGGAATGTTGGGAGGCTTTGTGTATGGGTGTTTTGGTGTGTGTGTAAACGGGCATTATAAGTTTTAATAAATATTCAGGATAAACGAAAAAAATCCCCGCCATAGTACTCAATATTATAGATTCCTTCATCAGCGTCGAAATTCAAACTTTCCTATTATCAATCCGTCAGCGTAATTAGTACTTAAGGAATTCAAGGTTCGAATCTTTGTCGGGTAACCGAGGGGATTTTTCCACTCTCCCTCTACTCAAATTCGTGTTCAAAACTCCCAATTATCAATCCGTTAGAGTAATTAGTACTTAAGCGTATAACCCGAACTGGGTAGTAAGACGCGGTGCTAAAATGTGTCGTGTTTGCGTGTGTGTGTTTTTGTGACATCTTACTTTAACCCAAATTTAGTTAATATTATAAGCAAATATTTAAGCAGTGAAATAATAATAATAGTATACTTATTCCTCTTTCCTGTTCATATGTTATACTTGTTAAAGCTATATTAACCACACGTGTGTAAGCAATAAAGCTTAACATACAACCGTCTGTGCTCTTTACTATTTATTCCGGCAAAGTTGTATATTACCAGAACCTTTCTGTCACAACATATTCTAGGGACCTAATGGGTGCACCCACTTTGAAACGTCATATTCTTCTCTCGGGTTTGACAACTAGAGCGAATGAAGCACCCGGCCAAATATATCAGGGTTCATATCTGTATTGGGTGAAGTTGGGGGATTTGAATACCTGTTAAGGTGTACTGTTGGTAGTTCTCACTAAATTATTTCCTACTCTCCCTCCACGTAAACACTGGAAAATTTCCTTACTCCCCCTCCACGCGAATGTGGATTCAGCCTTCTCAATTCAGACTTAAGCTGGACTCGCGGATCTGCTTCTTCTTTCAATCTGTTGTAATATTTGGTTTGGTTGAAGTGTACATAGATAAGAACCAGCCTCGTAAAGATGTTTAACTCTCTAAAAAGAGGGCATAGTGATAGATACCCGCTTCGGTGGCCTAGTTGTCTAATTCACTACTCAAGCCATTGATTACATTGCCGATGACGGGGAGATTGAGTTTCAAATCTCTGTCAGGTGTACTGAATGTTTTTTAAATGGTATTATTTTCTCCCTCCACGCGCAGATGTGGGTGCAACCTATCCAATTCCTAGTCCATTAGCGTCAATAGTACTTAAGTGTATTATAACCCGAACGGTTAGTAAGACACGGTGCTAAAAGAGAAATATATACCAAACTGGTCTACACTAGAGGACCAAGTGGTAATCACTGCTTGGGTGGCCGCATGGTCTAGCGCTCTACTCTCGCATTAGGCTATAGACTGCTGATTACGGGGAGATTTAGGTTCGAATCTCGGCCGGGTGTACTGAGGGAGGTATTGTTAGCCCATACCTGCACTTGGAAGGCTTTTTATATGATTTCACCCTCTCGTAGTTAAATAAGTACAGTACCGCTAATATTATATACATCAGTGGTCACCGTACTACAAGTAATCAGGCTTGCACTTAATTAACTTGGCGGGGGTAATAAGAGTAGTAAAGACCGAACCGGTAGAAAAAAAAACGCTGTGGAAAAACAATTGTTTATATGTAGATTCCCATTATTATACAAAGAAACTTTTAGAAAATACAAACCTTTTTCAGCCATCATTTATAAAATAATACTACAGTATCGGTGATATTTTATAGGTATTAATAGTATATCAAAATAGATTGCTGCAGATCACTTGTCTTGAAGTATGAATACGTGAAATTAGATCTAGTGGTTTTTCTAGTTGTTCCTATGAAAATGGGATGTAGTTAGTTGAAACAGTGCTCAGCTATCATGTTCATCTCTAGGATTCGGTTAGAATCTCGTTGGGGTGCAGTGGGAATAAATCTCTATATTGAGATTTTAGAGCTTGTTTTCTACTCTTGCCTGCTGGACTGGCCGTCTGGGCTTCCACATTTTTATATTAATGGAACAGGAATCTATTATAATAAAAGGAAGTGTTTGTCTGTGTGTTTGTTTGTGTGCGATGCCCAGCCAAATCTAAGGCACGTATAGATCTGAAATTATTAACATAGGTGTATGGGAGGGAGTCCAACTGCACCTCGAAGCAGGATTTTTAAATTTTTAATCAAGAATTTTTTTTAACACAATACCATAGTGGATCATGGGCAAGTCATGTGGGATTGCTAGCTATGAATAATTTAAAAGGTAAATGTACCCTCATTTGCGTGAAGGTATATAATGAAACCATCAATTCATACGACCATATTTGAACCCCATCACTGACAAAAAAATTAGACTAGGTCCTTGGGTAGCAATCTACCGTCACAATTCATTTAATACATGAATCGATAGTTGCATAGTCTAAGGCGTCACTAGATGGGTGATGATCGACGTTTAAAGCAAATGTGGGTACACGTTCTACCCGGTATATAAAAATCTGGTCAACCAGCAAAGCCCCTTCGAAAATGGTGAGGGTGCAGGAAGTATGACCATTCTAAAGATATCGAGGTTAGAATCACGGTGTGTACGCCATCTAAAAGTCAGGCTCATCTAATTCTGATAAGGCATAAATCGAATCCCCAGTAGTGTAAATTGTAGGTATTTCTCCCTCCATAATATTTTCTTAATCATCCCTACCACAGTTTGGCCAGAAAGGTTACGTGTCACTCATAGTTATGGCGAGGAATGTCGTGGGCTCGAATCTCGCTTGGGTGAACTGGGATGGTTTTCTACTCTCCTTCACTCTACGTAAACTCTGGATCATTACTACCTTACTCCTCCAGTCCATGAGAGATATCTACATCCAAGTATGTCGACGGACGATACCAAACAACCAATTTTAGTAGAGTTTTGTGGTGGTGGATAGTGGCCCCTAACTTTGGATTCCGAATCCCCTGATTGTGAATAATTAAAGCTGTGTCAATGCTCTCCAATTGCTACATCACCAGGAAAAACCTATTACCATATAGGGGGTTGCGACGTTGCGATGACTAGCCATGACATCACGGGGAAAACCCCATTGGCGAGGGGAGGGTTGCAAGAGTCAATGACCTAGCTCACGGTTTCAAGGTCACGATTTATTCCTGTCTTGTTGAGCCACCAAATTGACGCCAGTCATCAGGGAAAACCCATTGCAACATCATTTGACGATCTATTCTTGTCCCAATTTGTCTTGTCGACCCACCAAACTGGCGCTTGTCATAGGGCGTTGTGACATTGCGATGATGACACCGGGAAAACCCATTAACACTAAAGGGGTTGTGACACATATCTCTAAGGAGATGGAGTGAGAGGAAGGGAAAGGGGTCTCAAGGCAGGGGAACCATTTATCACACTCTATCCCAAACGGTCGTCAGGAGAGGTTTTGCTGTTTGTTCCGGGAAGTGAAAGGCAGTCCAATAGAGTGAGGGAGCAGTCAGTGTAACTTAGTTAGTTCTGTGCCGTGGTGATTTAAGGAGGGTGGGGAGTGAAGGAAAAGGGAAAGGGGCCTTACAGCCATGATACGCTGTTAGCTGTTTGGCGGTCACACTCTTAGCTAAGTGGCCAGCCAGAGAAGAAGGTCACTAGCGATGCCTAAGGAGAAGTTCCCGGTGCCTTGAACTGCACGCCAATAAATAAATAAACTCCAAGACCCCAATCCTACCCACACATAAAAAATCAATTAGCGCACATAAATAATCAACATGTCCGGAACAATAACCAACATGTTTGGAACAAGAACCAACATGTCCGGAACCATCGATAGGGGCAGGAGGGCAGTGGTGATGGAAGGGGAAGGGAAGGAGGGAGAGAGTAAAGCCAACAGCCAATCAGAGAGCTAAAACCACATTGCGTAACAACCAATCAGAGAGCGACAACATTACGTCATCATCACAATACACACTCTCTCCACGTCTGGATCAAAGGTCAAACTGGAATTAGGGGTCATCCTAGGTTGTGCTGGGCATACACTCAGCACTTCAGCTGGTTAGTGCTTCCTGCACCATCTGGTAGAATTCCCATGTACTAAGAGAGTTCAGGTTGTTCCCCGTCGCTTTCCTCACTGAATTTCTATGAGCATGCATGAATAGGCCTAAATATTTTACCATAAAAGTATCTTCACATACCTTTTAGGGTTATTTTACACGCCAAAAGTGACGGCTTTACACCTCCTCTATAGGAAGTTGTGTTACGGATTTTTATCCCTCAAGAAAAATCCGTCGACCTCTGCTGGCTTTGAACCCAAGCACTTTAAATTCTGAGTCGAGAACTTTTACCCTAATACCAGCGATGTTAACCATCCCAATCTCATTAGTGTAAGCATGTGAATAGCATAGTGGGCGACAAAACGCACAGCACGAATAAATAAAACTGTACGGATATATCTGCTAAATCTTAAGGTCTCAGAATCACTACTTTTAACTGATGAATCTCGCCCTTACCAGCAATACAGATAGCATCGTTTTACTGTCAGTTGTGGGAACGTGTTTGCATGTGTTCCCCTCTCCCTACAATCCTCCTTTCCTATTCCCAATATTGACGTGGTTTGTACACACACAGGGCCGTACATCATTTTCCACATAAACTGTGTGAATGGGGGCAGTATCTCCGCCAATATCTCTCAACAAGGACTGGTGGAGTAAGAAGGTGACGGGGACCTCAAGGCATCTTATAATGATTTTCCAGCCCTCTCTCTTTCATTCACGCTTTTGTCTCCTTTTATCCCTCAAAAGCAAGAACTATATCTGGCACGAGTCGCATAGTAAAGATATTTAACCAATATTTTGAAAATATTGGTTTCCAAGAATATGTAGAAAAAAATATTCTAAAATATTGGATGGAAAAGCCAATCCAAAGAAAACCAACTTAACTTGAGGCCTTTTAATGTGCTTTTATCATTAAACACAGGATCAAAGAAAGAGATATTGACAGATTTGTAGATAATACATGTTGCATTTAGGAGGTGAAAAGGGTTCAAATCCCAGTCGGGTGTAGTGAGGGTATATTTTGCTAAATAGCCTTACATGACTCCTCCATGCAAATATGAGTAGCCTATACTTCTTCTAAATTCAACCTTCTCATCCCTAGAACAGCAGAGTAATCAGTATAAATTTGTACAGCCCAGATGAGTAGTAAGACACGGTGAAGTCTAGTTGAGAGTAGAAGGTCTGTTTTAATGTCAGCCACTCTCCCTCTTCATTCACTAACACCTTTTAGCTCCCAAACAAACACAATGTGTTATTGTGGATGCACACATTCACCGAAAAACAAGTGAAGAACAGAAACGTAGTCACGTGACGAGCTCTATGCCAATCACAAGGTGTCCACTTCATCGGCGCAAACTAGCTATTATGCTAAAGTTCAACTCATCTTTACTTCGTCCGCTCTGCCTGAGATGTTCGGCACGTTAGAGCCAATCAAATCTCCGAATAAACCATCCCAAATTAGTGCGCATGCGCATTTGACAACGCATGCGCTCTAAAGCCAGAAGCAAGCAGACGTCTTTGTTGGTCGTTGTAGGAGATTTGCAATAACCCGTTAATGTAAAGCGAGTGTATCGATGTATTGGATTGTGCCACGACACAGCGTTATAATTTGTAAACATCCATCGGGAGAATGATATAAAATAAATGTATATCCACTAGTAAATGGAATATGTTGATAATCATCTGTTTTAAGTTAGCGTTGCAATGCATCATGGGTCAACATACAGCGTGTGAATTGATGAGCTACTCGAGCAGATTCTGCTTTCTATTTTCGGCGAACACGTGAATCGAGCTTTAGGTTTATAAAATTCGACTTGTTTCGGTGAGCATGCGGACTAAACATCAAGCTCACTCCTCAAGTCTGGTTTGCTCGGGATGGGAATGACAGGGTTCGAATCTCAGTAGCGTACTGAGGATGGTTTTTAAATCTAATTCTTCCGTCACTCAAATATTTATATTGTACCCTACTCGTTCCTACCCCATCATTGAAAGTAAATGTGGACACCTAAGTTGGGTAGTAAGACACGACGCAAAAAGGATTTATCACTTTTAAGACCAAATAACATCAAGTAAAAATTTTCAGAAAAGATAGACAAGACATTATTATCTTGAAAAAATCCTCTAATATTATTATTACTATTATTATTAGCACCGCGTCTTACTACCAATTCGGGTTATATGCATTTACGCTAATGTGTAATGGTAGGGTGATTGTGAGATGAAATGGAGGACCTACATTTTGACGTGGAATCCGAACCACGGTGGAGGCCTGGCATTTCCCACATTCACAAGACTCCTCTAATAAAACATATTAAAACCCGATTTTAGCCCATGGACAACACCTAGCTCTACAACTTAGCTCAGTTGCTAACCTCTCTGCCTACTGAGCTAAAGGTTCCGGGTTCGATTACGTTAATGACAGAAAAATGTGTAATTGGTGAATTGTGGGTTTCCCCTTTCACAATGATAAATTAATGACCGGAGGAATGGGTGTTGTGTCTGTTTTAGAATTAAGTTAGTTTACAAGCCGTGTGATGATTTAATCAGTTTTTTCACGAAGCGCGCATTAAATATCTCAAAAAAAAAATGTAATAAAAACTATTACATCTAATTTAAGTAGGTTGTACAAATGAAACCAAATGATGTATCATGGAGTTGTGTTTTAAACTAGCATTTTTTTAAACTGTGTGGCCATTTTCACCATATTTAAAAAATATAATAAATTGGAAACATGATTTTAAAATTAAAATCTATTCAACTTATTCCAACTTTGCTATTATAAAATGAATAAAGCAGAAACCTGCACTTGTATACTTTTCTTGGTTCTACCGTAGCTTGTATTTTAGTTAACCGGCCATGAGATGGGCTCTTAAATATAGTGCACATTAATGTTTAAATAAACAACAGAAATAGAACATTAAAAATGCATTACAGCGTCCTGGGGAACCAAATTTTAGAACGAGTAAAAGTTGAATGTTTTAGACATCACACGCAAAGTTTCTCCGGCGTTAAATGAATGGTAGAAATGTTGAACAAAGTCTCGGATTGGCCCATTCCCTCCTTCCCCCCCGGAAATCTTCTGTTGAGACTCTTGATGATATAACACCACGCGGGGTTTGTTTAAGGGCTCCGGTGTAACGTCCGTTTCCCACGCGAGCGGCTCATCTAACGTTCACCTCATTCAAAAGATAGAGCAAACAACTCTTGAAGATCGCAAGTCCCGCCTCCGTCAGGTACATTCAATGCATAGCGTCTATTATATCGGACAGGAATAAATATGTAAGCATGGAATGGAATAGAAAACTACCTAGAGGAAGAAAACTTTGAGGGAACTTAAAAATAAAAGTTTCGCTAACTATATTAATAAAATTAAGTGTATGTGTGTCTTTCTGTCTGTCAATATGGTCGCACGATTATATCTCCCACTGAGGTCTGAAATTTAAATATCAGTAGCTGCTGTGCATGGATATGTGGCCCTGGAAACTGGAATTTTAAAATTAAATTTTGCTCATTTTAAACTTTTTATTTATCCTTTTTACATTAAAAAAAATCTTTTATCCTTATGCCCTTTTTAGGTTTTTTATAACTTTTAAACTTATTACCCTTTTTGCCCTAGGCCAGGTGATTAATGTAAAAATGTGTCAGAAGTGCAAAAAAGAGAGAAAAGGCAAAAATTGGTAAAAAGGGTAGATGGTGAATATAATCAAAAAGGGCAATACATCCAAAAGAGCAAAATATGCCAAAGTCTATAATAAAGACAAAATGTC
>JBCFYV010000935.1:18781263-18795135 GCA_039000515.1 Timema cristinae
AACCCTGATATATTGGGCCGGGTGCTTCATTCGCTCTAGTTGTCAAACCCGAGAGAAGAATATGACGTTTCAAAGTGGGTGCACCCATTCGGTCCCTAGAATATGTTGTGACAGAAAGGTGCTGGTAATATACAACTTTGCCGGAATAAATAGTAAAGAGCACAGACGGTTGTATGTTAAGCTTTATTGCTTACACACGTGTGGTTAATATAGCTTTAGCAAGTATAACATATGAACAGAAATTATTATTATTATTTCACTGCTTAAATATTTGCTTATAATGTTAACTAAATTTGGGTTAAGGTAAGATGTCACAAAAACACACACACGCAAACACGACACATTTTAGCACCGCGTCTTACTACCCAGTTCGGGTTATACGCTTAAGTACTAATTACTCTAACGGATTGATAATTGGGAGTTTTGAACACGAATTTGAGTAGAGGGAGAGTGGAAAAATCCCCTCGGTTACTCGACAAAGATTCGAACCTTGAATTCCTTAAGTACTAATTACGCTGACGGATTGATAATTGGAAAGTTTGAATTTCGACGCTGATGAAGGAATCTATAATATTGAGTACTATGGCGTGGATTTTTTTCGTTTATCCTGAATATTTATTAAAACTTATAATGCCCGTTTACGCACACACCAAAACACCCATACACAAAGCCTCCCAACATTCCACATGTCTAATATTTATCACAAGAAAGAAGTAAGAATGAATAAATGAGAATTATTAAGAAACTGTATCTCTAATTTACAGAGTTGAAAGTGGAAAACGATTTATGAAACTTTACCCCCAAAAAAAATTCCTGTGGGATCAAAGCACAACCTCCCCCATAACCTGTATCTAAAACGGAAACTCAAACGTGGTGATCTGGCGCACATATTATTTTTATATCACATCAACTCGAAACATTTTAGCACCGCTTCTTACTACCCGTTTGGGTTATGCGCTAAAATACTAATTACGCTAACGAATTAGGAATTGAAAAGCTTTAACCAACATTTGCTTGGAGGTAGAGTGAAAAAACTACCCCCAGTTCACCCGATTGAGATTCGAACCTCGAGCTCCCCCCTTTCCTAGGTGGTCTAGCTCAACATGGATCGTTTGTGCCTTTACGTGAATTAACAAACTTTTCCTATTAAACAAAAAATTATTTGTATACCTTAAAAAGTAGTGAATTTCAGTGGGGTGGAAGAAACGTGCCACCATTCATCTGGAAAAGGTTATAATTACATTAATCCTCTTGGATTCTTTATTAAATGGATAGGTGATAAATATATTTATTAGAATGGTGCAAACTCCTAAGGAGAAAATGCTACTAATAAAGACATGTCAACATTGTTTTAAATATTATCCATGTAAATATTTAGAATATCTATTCATTTTTAGTGTACCTGTTTGAGGAGCTCTGATTAAATAACAATAATAATGTAAATTATAAGTAGTATTTTTAATTAGACAAACTATTTTAACATGTAATAAAAAATATGAAATGAATGTTATTTTACAGATACAACGTTTATTAGGGTTCTATAATAATATTTCTCATTGAAATATGTGATCAATTAATAAGTAATATGTTATTATTATTATTAGCACCGCGTCTTACTACCCGTTCGGGTTATACGCACTTACGCTAATGTGTAATGGTAGGGTGATTGTGAGATGAATGAAGGACATACAGTTTTAACGTGGAATCCGAACCACCGTGGAGGCCTGGCATTCCCCACATTCACAAGATGTCTTGTCAGAGGTGAAGGAAGGGTTTGGTAATCAGATAAATCTGTGTCGGGACCGAGGATTGAACCCGGCCGCCAGCACAGAAGTCTGACACCTTACCCCTAACCGCCAGGTCACCTTTAATATGTAATATGATTTCTTCATAAAAACCAACATATAATTTTGTTGATCATAATAATCACTCTGTAAATATGAACTTTAAACCAAATTGTTCTAATATATTTAGCAAAATTTAAATTTTCAAAAATAAATTAATTGTAAATTACCTGAAATTATTTGGTATTGATAAAAAATGTAGGCTATTCTTATTTATCAGAATGGTTCACTATGGAATTTTAAATGTGTAAAATGTTTAGGGGTGAAAACTTTACTTTTAAACTAATCATTAAGCTGTCTTTGAATGGTTTTAATATGGAACACCAAATAATTTTTAATGAGGAAAATGTTAAAGAGGGGAATGCCAGTTAATCATTACCTTTGCCAGTCAATAATTGTGATCATACGGCTTGGTTCAGTAGTGGAGAGATACATCTCCTATGTTAAATATATATTTTATTCTAGAAAGATGTAAGGATGATGCTTATTCTAAATTGGTAAATAATTGTTTTTCCAACCTTTGAAAACTTGATAAAAATGAATAGACTTTAAGCATAACATTGAATTCACACACTTAATAAGGACGAAGATTAATTAGAAGTAGTTAAAGATGTTTATTTAAAGAATCCCTGTTTTATTTTGTTTTATTTTATTTATCTTCGTTTTTAACAGTCGACGGTATACTCTTTAAAAAGTAGATAAGATAAATACTATCTGTTGATACACGAAATTGTATAAAAATATTATATAACTTTAGTTTGTTCTCTCACCAATGATTATAAGAAAGATAAATCTTTGAAATTTTTTCTGAAAATGTATTCATCATCAACAATGTTTTGAATCAAAGCTTGAAGTTACATTATAAGAAAAGATTTAATTATCTCATCAGCACACAACTGACTTAATGCTATGTGTGAAATAGAGATACGGTGAGTTTTAAAACATTTATGATCTATATCAGCTTAGGAAATAACCTCAACTGTATTATATTCCATCTTAAAATACAGGTCGTATTTTTAGAAAAGATTGGTTTAAGATGGAAACGAGGTAGATGTAATGAATCGAGCTTTAGGTTTATAAAATTTGACTCGTTTCGGTGAGCATGCGGACTAAACATCAAGCTCACTCCTCAAGTCTGGTTTGCTCGGGATGGGAATGACAGGGTTCGAATCTCAGTAGCGTACTGAGGATGGTTTTTAAATCAAATTCTTCCGTCACTCAAATCTTTATATTGTACCCTACTCGTTCCTACCCCATCATTGAAAGTAAATGTGGACACCTAAGTTGGGTAGTAATACACGACGCAAAAAGGATTTATCACTTTTGAGACCAAATAACATCAAGTAAAAAAATTCAGAAAAGATAGACAAGACATTATTATCTTGAAAAAATCCTCTAATATTATTATTATTATTATTATTATTATTATTATTAGCACCGCGTCTTACTACCAATTCGGGTTATATGCATTTACGCTAATGTGTAATGGTAGGGTGATTGTGAGATGAAATGTAGGACCTACATTTTGACGTGGAATCCGAACCACGGTGGAGGCCTGGCATTTCCCACATTCACAAGACTCCTCTAATAAAACATATTAAAACCCGATTTTAGCCCATAGACAACACCTAGCTCTACAACTTAGCTCAGTTGCTAACCTCTCTGCCTACTGAGCTAAAGGTTCCGGGTTCGATTACGTTAATGACAGAAAAATGTGTCATTGGTGAATTGTGGGTTTCCCCTTTCACAATGATAAATTAATGACCGGAGGAATGGGTGTTGTGTCTGTTTTAGAATTAAGTTAGTTTACAATCCGTGTGATGATTTAATCAGTTTTTTCACGAAGCGCGCATTAAATAACTCAAAAAAAAATGTAATAAAAACTATTACATCTAATTTAAGTAGGTTGTACAAATGAAACCAAATGATGTATCATGGTGTTGTGTTTTAAACTAGCATTTTTTTAAACTGTGTGGCCATTTTCACCATATTTAAAAAATATAATAAATTGGAAACATGATTTTAAAATTAAAATCTATTCAACTTATTCCAACTTTGCTATTATAAAATGAATAAAGCAGAAACCTGCACTTGTATACTTTTCTTGGTTCTACCGTAGCTTGTATCTTAGTTAACCGGCCATGAGATGGGCTCTTAAATATAGTGCACATTAATGTTTAAATAAACAACAGAAATAGAACATTAAAAATGCATTACAGCGTCCTGGGGAACTAAATTGTAGAACGAGTAAAAGTTGAATGTTTTAGACATCACACGCAAAGTTTCTCCGGCGTTAAATGAATGGTATAAATGTTGAACAAAGTCTCGGATTGGCCCATTCCCTCCTTCCCCCCCGGGAAATCTTCTGTTGAGACTCTTGATGATATAACACCACGCGGGGTTTGTTTAAGGGCTCCGGTGTAACGTCTGTTTCCCACGCGAGCGGCTCATCTAACGTTCACCTCATTCAAAAGATAGAGCAAACAACTCTTGAAGATCGCAAGTCCCGCCTCCGTCAGGTACATTCAATGCATAGCGTCTATTATATCGGACAGGAATAAATATGTAAGCATGGAATGGAATAGAAAACTACCTAGAGGAAGAAAACTTTGAGGGAACTTAAAAATAAAAGTTTCGCTATCTATATTAATAAAATGAAGTGTATGTGTGTCTTTCTGTCTGTCAATATGGTCGCACGATTATATCTCCCACTGAGGTCTGAAATTTAAATATCAGTAGCTGCTGTGCATGGATATGTGGCCCTGGAAACTGGAATTTTAAAATTAAATTTTGCTCATTTTAAACTTTTTATTTATCCTTTTTACATTAAAAAAAATATGTTATCCTTATGCCCTTTTTAGGTTTTTTATAACTTTTAAACTTATTACCCTTTTTGCCCTAGGCCAGGTGATTAATGTAAAAATGTGTCAGAAGTGCAAAAGAGAGAGAAAAGGCAAAAATTGGTAAAAAGGGTAGATGGTGAATATAATCAAAAAGGGCAATACATCCAAAAGAGCAAAATATGCCAAAGTCTATAATAAAGACAAAATGTCAAAAAGGGATAAAAGGGAACAATTGAGCAAAAATTGTAAAAAGGGCAAAATGAGTAAGAAAGGTAACCGTTTAAAAAGTAAATATAAAAATAAAAGGGGTATAAAGGTTAAAAGGGGTCAAATAAATAACAATGGCGAAAAGATTAAAAAGCCACAAAAGGACCAAAAATGTTAAAAAGGGAAAAAGTGTAAAAAGTGTATTACTTTAGGGCAAAGATTGTAAAACATTCAAAAAATAGTGAGAATGGCAAAAATTGGTAAAAATTGTTTTAAAAAACCAAGAGGGTGAATTGAGTGAATCCAGTAAAAAAAACTAAAATACTTTTGATTGGATTTAATTACAACCCTGACAATCTATTATTATTTATGCTGTGTAATTCATTTATTTTTTACTAACACCAACAGGCAATAGTTCAAAGTCTTGTTCATAGAGAAGTTATAACTTAATATTCTTAAGATATGTTAGCTTTTAAAACATATTCATTATACTTTTATTGTGACATTGTGTCAGACTACTCTCGCATTTTGTATCATAATCTAAGCCAATAAATGATAAATTTCAAAATATAATTTAAGATTTGGTTAATATTTTCCATGGTTTATTTCATATACGATAATTAACAAAGACACTTTATAGATTCCCCGTGCGAAGAGCTTGTACAACAGACAGTATGAGATGAAAGATACCGGGTCTAAGTCAAGACAGAGATATATAGACTAGCGACGGGCCAGCTTTATTTGGGCTACCACAACTACTACTAAAGATATACTTGTAAATATAAATTATTGTTTTTATTGAGTTAAAGTTAAAAGTTTCAGGGAATAAGTATGAGGGTGACCATAATACCTCATTAATGGCGATATACGACGGCTCCGGGATCTCTCTATCTTATACACAAGAGCCTTAACACCTTCAATGTCACTCCTGGATCTCTCTTACTATATCTTATACACAGGAGCCTGAACACACTCAATGTCCCTCCTGGATCTCTCTTACTATATCTTATACACAGGAGCCTGAACACACTCAATGTCCCTCCTGGATCTCTCTTACTATATCTTATACACAGGAGCCTGAACACCCTCAATGTCCTCCTGGATCTCTCTTACTATATCTAATACACAGGAGCCTGAACGCCCTCAATGTCCCTCCTGGTTGTCTCTTACTATATCTTATACTCAGGAGCCTGAACACCCTCAATGTCCCTCCTGAATCTCTCTTACAACGCCCTTTACACAGTAGAAGTATTCACCTTGAATTGTCACTAACGTGAACTCTTTTTAACCATGGGATGTAGTGTCTTTGCGACTGCACCCCACTCACCTTCCTCCACCCTTCTAGTCAATGTTACCAACACGCTGTATTGTCACGCATATCTGCTTGTGTCGTGCGTGAGTGCGTGTACCAGAATTGGGGAGGTGGTTCGTGTGACCCCACAGGAGACATCCCACCAAGAGTGATAGCCACTCCAGGGCATTAGAAGTCAGATTCACAAGTTAAACAACGGACGCTGGAATGTTCCAGTGACCAAGGGGCTTCAGAAGTAAATAGTCCCTAGATCATAACCATTGTGGGCCTTTCTCTCTTCAAAACTACATAATATATGTTATACTGTGTATGTGCTGAATGTGGTGAGCTTATACGGGCGCCAGTGATTCTACAAATCAACTGGTTCAATTGGGGAATGTAAACAATTTATTTACTATTTCATATACTCGCTGAACATTTTACAAAACTACCATCAACCACTGGTGAATGTTAATAAGTCATATCAATATTAAGTTTGGTTAGGTTAATTTAGGCAAGTTAATTATAGCTTGGATTAGGTTAAACTAGTTTAGGCTAGGTTAGTTTGGATTTATGTTATATATTTTCATCAACATATATTAGGTATTTTATTAAATTACTGGTATATGTAGATAATACAGTTCATGTTTCATACTTTCACAAAACTGCTTTGGGAAAGTTATAAAATCATTGGTAAATTTAGAAAAATCCTATTATTTGTTAAAATAAACCATTACTTTCGTTAATTCTATACATTCACTGGTTATTTCACAAAATAACGTATTCAACACATTCACAGTAACATATACATCCTTATCTCTAACTCCCAACCTCACCCTCCTTTTCTCCAACCTCTTCATCTCTCTGGATGTGTGTATTTTAAAAGTGACCCCTACAAATACAGACCTTAGCGTATGAATGCATCAGAAGAGGTTCAATAACGTGTTAAACTAAAGTTAAGGAAGGTTCTTACTACGACGATCTACAAGAGGAGTACCATTCTGGGTTGAGCTGCTGTCATAAACATTTGTTAATGCAAAAATAACGATAGAAAATAAGATCCTCTGTAAAGTTGGCCACACACTGGACCAGACAAAACGTTTTGGTAAAAGACGTCTTGATGTTAAACTTAACATGCATTCATATGGTAGTGCCGCACACCAACAATGTCTTGGCAAAAGACAGCTTTAGTCACAGTCACGATTAGACGTCTCGTCGTAGTACACTGAATTTATGATTACGGTAAAGAATTTCCATCAACGCATGCACGATTAGACGTCTCGTCGTAGTACACTGAATTTATGATTACGGTAAAGAAATTTCCATCAACGCATGGTGAGACTACGTGCCGCTACCATACATCGTGGTTTGTTGTTTTTGAGTTGACTGCTGAACATGCTGCCGACTGTGTTTTTTTTTATTGTTTGTGGAATTTTCAATTTGGAGTATTATTTAAATTATCTAGGAATTTGGTATACTGAAAAAAATTGGTATTAGTCGAAGCGAGACCAGAACTGTACGACTTCACATTAAAGGACCACCACACTAAGGATGTGATAGAGAGACTTGAAAGTGTGGCGAAGAATTATTCTAGAGGTATGAAATAATCTTATGGATCCGTTAATTTGATGTTTTTACATGTTTACTTTACTAAACATATGTTGTCTGAAAATCATACTAATTAAAATTTATTATGAATTACTGCCAAAAACAAAATAACTAGAGGTTTTAAACACCATCATGCTGCAACACCTGAGCTTGTAGACATCGATTCTCCGCAAGAGACCCACATGCCTTCAACAGCATTTCGTTAACATTTTCTCAAGTCACTATTCCCATTTGTTATTATCAGTAATCACACAATGCCATTCGGTTGCCATGGTACGAACCCGTGAGAGTTGAGAAGTGAACCAAATTATCACGAACTTGTAGCAGCCTCGAACCTTTTAGATTCACCTCGTGTTCTTCATCAATCCTCTTCTCAGTTAACATTTCTTCGTACAATTGAATTCCCCTTCTTTTCAGATCATTTGTGATGAACACAACAGGAGCGTAATTAAGTTTGCTCTATCTGGGTGCACCAACATGACACTTCAAAATACGTATTTTATCATATACAACGCACATTTAGCAACTCACGTGCTTCGTGTGTAGCAATTGTAGATTATTTCTATGTTGTGTAGATGCCTTTGAAAATGGTTTCATAAAATGTATACTCAGTGCATATGCTTCATCACCAAGAAAAACGTACGGAAACGATTCCATATTAGTATTTAGTTTCCGTGCTTTTGGCATATTTAATTGTGATCACGGAATAGCTTACTATTATTCGAGGAACTAAAAACTCCACTGTCATTATTTTTACCAAGATCACCAACATCGACAGCTATAAAATTCTCCTAAACGTCGACATCTGCTTGTGGAACAATGTAATTAAACTTCTTGTAGTTAAAATAAACTGACTTGAGTTCCATGGGCTTTCTATCCTAATATGTTTCCCAACAATGGCTCCATAACAGTTCGGGAAGTTCCACAATTTTTCAAAACGTTCAGCAACTTGTATAAATTTTTCTGAAGAGGTATCTTTTAACATATACAATGGAGATAATACGTTCCATAAATTTGACAAGTTTCAGATACAATCTTCCCAGCTGTTGTGAACCCAATGCGGAAGTTGTTATGTTGAGATTGAAAAGCGTTCACCGGTAGCATGGAATCTGAAACAACCCAAAATGAAGTACTACAACGACAAATAAATATTTTCTTGAAATTTGGCAAAGAAATTTTCTTTTGATAATAACTTGAATTTGTCAGCCCGCAGAATCCACCCATGCGTTTAAATATGGTGTTCACGGAAATCCTTGAAATATATATATATATTTTTCAAATTTATCACTTTATTGTACATTTTGGGTTTTGTATTTTCCAGTTGCAGACTGCAAAGCCAAATGGCTTAACCTGAGAAATTCATATTCGAGATGGCTGAAGGAAACAAAGAATACTCCTAGTGGTTCTGCAGCGTCTAAGAATAAAAATGGTACCTTGCCGATGCTATGAGTTTTCTGCAGAACTTTGTTAGACACCACAAGAGAATGAGCAGTAATATAAACAGTTCCGCTTAAACTGAGGAGGACACGCGGAAAAGAAAATTTGGATGAAGAAAATAAACAAGTAGTTGAGTCCGGATCTTTAATTGAATATCCTTTGATGTAAATTAATCCAAAGAAAAAAGTGAAGAGATCTACCACTGAGATTGTAGCAGCTCCTATGATAGAGATTTTAAATCTAGGACACAAGTTTAAAGGGAAATTGAAGATCCAATATTACATTTTCTTTAAAGTTTACTTCCTGAAACAAATAAATTGGATCCCAAAAGGCAAAGCCGTTTCAAAGCTAAAGTTTTAAACTTAATAAAGACTCTCGTTGACGAGTAAGAGGATGTGATCACCTCAAGGACTCAAATATTTTTGTTAGATGGTCACAGTGACTAAATAGAAACACATGGCATGTACTACTCCTGTAACCAGGGCCTCAACAATCCTCCATACTGTTGCCAACATGCTCCAAGCTGTGCGCCACTGCCGCAGGAACTACATATCAACACAGTGGAGCGTATTGTTTGTGTAACTAGGTCCTTAACAATCCTCTTACTGAAGCCAACATGCTCAGTGCTGCGTGCCACTGTCGCAGGGACCACATAAGAACGCAGTGGTGTGTACTACTCGTGTGACCATGGCCTCAACCATCCACCTGACTGTCGCCAACATTTTCCGTGCTACGCGCCACCGTCGCAGGGACTACCTGTCGCGTTATTAATTCCACCAGCATTTGTTAGCATTTAAACGCAGAGCCCGAGGTAAAGAACTCAATTACTGACCCTGTCACGCGTCACTGCGAACATACGAAACTCACACACGCAACTGTACACGTAATTGCTTTAATTAGTAACGCTACGGTTCCAATAATTGCACTATACTATTTTTACATATGTGTGTATATTATTACAATGGGGATAGCAATATATTATGTACGTATTCAATATTAACTAATTATATTTCAATTAAATCTTACTAGTGGATATTAATCTGGTATTATTAAAGTTTATTTGAATACTTAATTAAATAATTTTCAATTATGGTTTATTGGAAATGCCTCGCAAATTATTTTGAAATGTTAAAGAATATCATTAAGGATAGCTGAAAACGCAAATTTACACGCAAAAAATTTCTAACCAAAATAAATTATTGCTAAAGTAAACGCAATTTGGTTTATTTTTATTCACTTAGTAGCCTCAGCAGTTCTTGAATATCGGTTGTGACCATGATGGCATTTGACCAAACACCTTTTAAATAAAGAAGAAAATGAAATGGTCAAATTACATATTGTCTATGAAATATTGTAAAGAAATAATAAAATTAATATGCCTATAAAATTGAATTTTTATGTCTCTACTAAATAAATATTTGGGTAATTGCGAAAAATACTGACCTTAAAGACCTATCTACAGGAGCCGTATGCTATGCATCCTTATATTCCTTTAAGACCCTTATGGTTCTTAGAAATGGAAATTGTGTTTACACAGCTCGTATCATTAACCACGTGACCGTTACAACTAATGAGAATGTCGGAGACTACGTCCAATTAAACTCTTCGAAAGAAAACTATTTAGAGCAGTGGCATTTTTTGAATATTGCCGTATATAAGTTTTGTGATTTAATATTAATATCAACACGCAGGTTGCAAATCATTGTAATCACGAGATTGTCCATGTGGAGGAGACAAAAATTCAATTTAATTGACGATATCAGCACGTCACTCACAGACTTAGCCTTAAAGTGGGATAGAAGGGGACGCGAGAAAAAGTCAGTGTTTTTTTGCAGTTTTTTATGAACATTTTTTTTTTGCTAAAATAAATAAAATATTGCTCCAGTAAAAACATTTAATTTTCTACATACGGTGACCTCAAAATCTATAGAATATCTATCAAGGGTGTTCTGTAATTTAATTACAACTTTTTCTAGTCATTTAAAAAGTTTGTTAGATAATCTAGAAAAAAAAACAAGTGTACTATTTATTTCACCAGAAACGAAGCTTGCAATTACGCCAAGGTAAAAATATAGAAATGCTATCATTTAGTAGATTATGTCATGCTAAAATACCACTCTTATTTTTGTATAAATAATAGGCCTACATTTAAGAAAAATTAATACAATCTGTAACTAAGTCAATAATCCTAGACAAAATAGGGGGAGACTAGGTACTATATTGAATTTGATCAGAATTCGATCAGAATCGTGCATAAGAATTATACATTTTCTCATCCTTCATTGATCATAAAAATCATTCTTGACTAGAGTCATACATCACCCTTATAAGACATTTGATCATCTTTCATTGATCATAAAAATCATTCTTGACTAGAGTCATACATCGCCCTTATAAGACATTTGATCATCTTTCATTGATCATAAAAATCATTCTTGACTAGAGTCATACATCACCCTTATAAGACATTAGATCATCTTTCATTGATCATAAAAATCATTCTTGACTAGAGTCATACATCGCCCTTATAAGACATTAGATCATCTTTCATTGATCATAAAAATCATTCTTGACTAGAGTCATACATCACCCTTATAAGACATTAGATCATCTTTCATTAATCAAAGACATGCCTTTCACTTTCACTAAATGCTTTTTAAAACAGTGACCCTATGTTGAGTACATTTTCTCGCAAATTATATAGCATCTAATGGTCGTAAATGAGGAGGGAATTTTTTTAAAATATGTTTATATTTTTAATCTCTTGTTAAATATTATTTTACAAAAAACTTACCAATTTTTTTAAAGGCGTTTGCGAAAGGTGCACTTGTTTCCGGTTACTGTTGATAACGGCATTGACATCCACACCACAGGCATAAACATGAAGTACAATTTCCGTATTTTAATATTATGAAACGTATCTTTTCCTTTCCCCCTATTTTTCTTTTTTCTACTTACACATTTTTATGGTTTATATTTTCAAATAGTTTCAAAATGTGTGCATTTCAAAATTTTTACGGCCTAATAACAATCAGCTCGTGACCCAGTTTTGGAACCACAACCATATTACACTGGATATCATGTTTGAGGGAACTGCTTGTCTTTTTGTTCTGTCAATATTCCCATATAAATGATATATGACAGGATTTGCAACGCTGGTTCTTTGATATTGCCAGTAACTCCTTCTTACCCCAACATACTATTTTCCGACATAACTAAAAGCGAGGAGATTTGGCGACAGTTAATCGAGAAAAAGCTAAGACAAAGCTTTTCTCCATAACACTTGCAGTCCCCTCAGAGGTGATATTGGGTGTAGATTAAACATAAACTGGACAAGTAGAAAGACGTGGAGGACAGAAAAAATATTCCTCTTTTTAAATGGGATAAAAAAAAAAAAACTTGAAAAATGAGACCTGATAATAAGAATCTAGCCCGAAACGCACCAAAGCTTTATCACTGAACTATTCATAATCCATCTCGTGTTTATGTTCATTCATCATTTATAATTTAAGTTAGAGCCTGTTATAAACATGTTAGTGTGTCAGTTATTTGATTGTATCAGAAACACAAACACCAGGAACTAGATGTTTATTTTATTCCTGAAACCAGTACATGCATTTAATTTTACTAGAGGCTGTATTTCTGATAGGTATTAACGAAATTATATACTTTGAAATTTCAAAGATATTTTGTGAAGCTGATTGCATCTTAACTTGCTGCACATAAACAGTCTAAGTACTATCACACTTAAACGCCAATGTACAAAATAGAAAAAGAGGGAATAAAATTGCTACGCGCAAAAACGGACCTCCGCTAACACACCTTCGTGGCCAGCCTGTAGATGACCTTACCGGCTTCGCAAATATAATGAGGGATACCCGGACTGAATGTTTATCTTCCTTCAATATAAAACCTTGTAGTGATCGTATAGTGGGTTAAATTAATTAAAGAACTCATAGATTTTAGTTTATTTTAGCAATGCACTCGATACACGTCACGCGTCTTATTTAGTGTGAAAGTGGCCGTCAACAGATTTAAGGAGAATTACCATATCCCCTGCTTAGCCGTAATATAATATAAATACTACGCGCTATCACGCCTGATTATTATCTTTTTTATTCTAATTATATCCGCGGCGACTAACCTCGCGACTAACGCGAGGTGTCGTTTAAAGGTTCACAAAATATGACACCCCAGAATTCACCTGGGAGTTTCCTTGGCCGTAGCCCGGTAAGACCAAAGTAATGAGTCTCTTCCTCGACTCAACAGATACTATATTTTAAAATTTGGAAAAAATACTCCCATTGGTCCAGAAGATCCAACATGGACGAACCTAACTGTCCCCCGGACCTTTAGCGCGGTCCAAGACAAGGGAAGAAAGCCACCCCTCCTTAAGGGGGCCGCCTCGGTAAGTGAAATAGTATCAATCGTGTGAGGAGGCCTCGTCTTAAAATGAAATGCTATGTGCTGTTTTCTTGAACTACGGCGTCTGTCTCTGTCTAATCTTATCCTCTTTACACTTTCCCCACCACCCCATATCTACCACCCCATGTCAGGAGAATAGAAGCAACGGAAAGGAAACCTATCTCAAGGTCAAAAGGAAGAATGCGCGGCTGATCGCCCTACAGAGTCCAGCCGTCAG
>JBCFYV010000935.1:18795235-18806652 GCA_039000515.1 Timema cristinae
GTGACTCAATGGCTATGGGGTTAAGGTTATATTCTATATCCTTCTTCTTACTTTTCATGTAGCTTGTAGCATGTCACTCAAGTAAAATGACATCTACAAACCATAATCTGCACAAAATACTAAACTGAGATAAAGGAATCCAAAGAATATAATTAAAATTAATATATTCTGCAATAATATAATTTGTGTTCTACTTACTTTAAGTGGATGTTCCCGGATACAAACACCATACTTCGACAAACTATTCTGCAAGTATGGTGGAAGAGAAGGCGTTGCAGTTTTAACAGACGTCTGAACCCTTGAACCCTCGATGTTGACGAAAACCTGACTGCCGTTGGTTCAATGCCTCGAGCTACGAGCACTGCTACCCTAGCGGACTTCCTTGGCAACTCTTTCTCCACTACCCCCACATCCCCCCTTCCTTTCTTTTCCCTCATTACATGCCCATATTTGGTCCTGTTTAGAGTCAGAAAAAAGAGTATATAATGGGTGACCTCTAGGTTTATTCTACTGTAGTTCATCATATTATATTCTTGAAGGAGGAACCTCTGCTCCAGCACCTGAAGAAGAAACTAGTGGTCTTGATGTTCGGGTCGTGGCTCGACGCCGAGGGAATCTCGTCTGATGTTATAAGTATTCAACAAATATCCAACTGCTTCAGACTTGTTTTAGTAGTCAAGGAGACTAATTTTGTTTCTGTCAGTCGAAGCGGGAAATATATTTTCTAAGTCCTTCAGATTTGTTGTTTTAGTCAGACTGACTAAGTTTGTTTCTGTTTCCTTCTAATTTAGTTTCTGTTAGTCGAAGCGGCTATCATGTATTATAAGTCCTTAAGACTTGTTGTTTTAGCAGAGTGACTAAGTTTTGTTTCTGTGTCCTTCTGACTTAATTTAGTTAGTCGAAGCGGCAAAATGTTTTCTAAGTCCTTAAGACTTGTTTGCAGTAGTAAAAGAGAACTAATTGTGTTTCTGTTAGTTTGAAGCAGCTATAATGTTTTCTAAGTCCTTCAGACTTGTTGTTTTAGTCAGAATGACTAAATTTAGTATTGTGTCAATCTGACTTAATTTCCTTAGTCAGATCGTCTGACTATATATTTTCCCTATATCCATATAACATTTCTTAACCTTGATTTAAGGTTCCTCTTCTCCATAAGTTCATTATTCTGTTTTAAGTCCTTATGACTTCCCAATACCCATGATAGCGTGGATTCATGCTCACTTGTTAGAATTGTTGTATGTTTACAAGCAGGTTGTCTAACGCCTTTATTTGAGGACCTAGCTAGGTCAGTACCTCACAGATTCTGTTTGGCACCCCTTTTTCTGTGTTATTACTTTGGGTGTGTAAAGTGTGGAACACGGTTAGTGTTGTATAGTAACCCGCACAGATAGTATTTTCATTTGCCCCTTGTTGGCACCTCATTAGTCCAAGTGTTTAAGGTTAGTGTGTACTAGATTTGATGTATACCCAGGGAGTGGGTAATGGTATAAATGTACTATTGAGGGGTCTGGCAGTACCCACTGGGAAAGGACCGGCAATGTACAATTTTGTGTAGACACCTTATTGTTAGCCATCTGCTAATGTAATTGGCAGACCGTCCTCTTACCATTTATTATTTAGTGTGTCTCATGGGACCTTTCTTAATTTCAAATCAAGCTAGTAGCTTGGCCGACATTTAGCTTAGTAACTCTAAGACTATAGGATCTGCAGTTATATTTTATTAGTAATTAATTCACCATGTTTTCTGTCTAGACCCTTCTGGAGGTAGTCTGGCGCTAGCCCGGCTGTGTTGGAATCTAATACTCTCTATCAACGTAACTTCCTTTTGACTGTTACCGTGTCGTCTTGGACACGTATTCTCCCGTGATACGGGAAGTCCCTATATTTTTGGATTTGTTAAATCCTATCATATTTGTCAGTTTAAAACTTAATGTTTTCCTTTATACTTCTAAGAGCAATATGTTTTCCCTAACCAATTTAACAGACATTACTACTTTTTATTATGCTTTGGTCCTGCATTTAATCTTGTTTATCAATTGTAACCCTAAATTATATTTTCATGTTTTTTAATAATAAATCTATTATCGTTAGCTATTTATTTCTCCTACTCTTATGAAATATTTCCCAGTCTCTACTTTGTTATACATTTACTTTGTAATAGTTGTCGTTACCTCCTCTAGATATTAGAGTGAAGGGGAAGTAACGATACAAGCTTATCAACATATCTATTCTATCGGAGTAGGAATGAGAAAGGTATAATTTAAAGGAAGTTTGTGCCTATTTTGGTAGATAAAACTACCCTTAAGGCAATTGGCCCTTTGCATTTGGCGTGGAAATGCAGATTCGTGGGAACGAGTGGTTATCTCCAAGAATTTTTATTGTTTTTAAAGGTTCTTTCGGAAACGGTTTGTTCTATAATAGAAACCTGTTGATTAAGATATACTTTTTATATACATACCTCCTCTATAATTTTAAGTGATCAAATATCGATAAAATTGACATTCTTCAGTAGAAAAATACTGGTTTCACAACAAAAAATAAGAAATTAACAATTAATAAACATTGATTAATTATCTTAAAAGGGGAGTTGAAAATATTAACATAAAAATCTCACTCGGTCTCAAGAAAAACTGATATTGTCAAACTTATGATTTTTCCCAAGACCTGTCCAGTAGCTAGCGCCATTTATTGTTTCCAAGGTCCATCTGTTCTTGTTGGCGCGGAAGGATACTTTGGTTGGTTGTGAAGCCATGCCCATCTTTCACCCTACCACCAACCATCCCACAAAATGGGTTTTAAACTTGCACTCGACAGGGCCAAGGGCCAAGGTCATCCATAAACCACGTAAAGCTTTTATCTTGTTTTTTAACCCTGCCCATGTAAAATCAATATACATATAGCCTGAATCCTCCCCCATCCAAATTGTGTAACATAACTTTGCACATTAAGAATGAATGTTATTATTACATTAAAAAATCAATTTTAAATTCTTAGTAAAAATTGTTTCAAATATTTTTTTAATTATACTATATTATTTTTATATGTGGATACAACACACTATATATGTATATATATATATTATATATATATTTATGTATATTGTATATATATGTATAATATATATATGTATATATAATAATATGTGATACAACATATATATATGTGGATACAACACATATATATATGGATACAACACATATATATATATATGTGTGTGTATGTGGATACTATATATATATATATATATATATATATATATATATTATATATATATAAGTATTTGTAAAATTAACACCCTTTATAAAATCTGTGTTACGTAACATTGTGATGTACCTTCCCCCAATACAACATGTAGACAACAGAGATCACCCCTATCGCCCTCTCTCAGCAGTGTACGTGGTTTACGGATGACAACTAACCTCCCCGTCACCGGAAAACTAGATCAAACTATTGTTTTTTTTTATATCAACACGTCCTACTAACCGTTTGGGTTATACGCTTATGAACTATTTACGCTAATGGTTTTAGGGATTAGGAAGGTTACATTTAGATGAAGTTTACCCACATTTTCGTGGAGTAAGAATTGAAAACTATTTTTTAAACTACCCTCATTACATTCGACCGAGATTCAAACCTCAATCCTCCCGTAATCGGCAGTTTAGTATACTAGAAGACGTTAGACCATGCGGCCACCAAAGTGGGTAATGACGCATCTAAATGTGTTTGTGTGTTCTTAGCTATATAGTGTGAGCGTGAAAAAACATAATATACATTTTTTAAATAAAAAATTTGGTTCAATATATTACCACATATAGGGAAATATGTCCCTTGATACGAGGTGAGTTGGGATGCCTCAAGGAGAGAGCATTGGCACTCAAAGCCTAAGGTTCCAGGTTTGATCCCTGTACAGGTTGTCTATTTAACTTACTTGAATTGAAGATAACATCCTATATGTGTATGTAGGTGTGAAATTCGTCCTACCACATCTCTGATTCAACCACATATTTACACTGCTAGGGTAGGGATACAAAAAGTAGGACTCATAGGAAATATTGAATTCAAGTATAGTTTTAGAAGCTGCTTGAACTCGACTCAAATATTTATACAAAATTCGAAAATTTTTAATACTTAGAATTTGAGATTTTTTTCTGAAAATTACAAAATTTAGTTGATTTGAGTCAATTTTAATATACTATCTCATATTAAATGATTATCTCAATATTTCCTTTGGTCTAATTAAAAGAAGTTGTATAATTTAATTAAATTTATTTAAAAATTGAAATTTGTGTGATAATTTTTTTTCCGCAAAAGCTTTATGCATGGATCTATTACAAAAATTCCACTTGAAATAATTATTGTACAAATAATGTTTTATAATATAAATTAATCTAACTCGTAATAATACTCGATGTTTTCATTTAAACTTTATTCAGGCTTGACTTGAAGGGAAAAGAGATTAAGCACCCTCTCCTAATATAAGTGTAGACCTACCCCTATTAAGGCTACGTGGAGGAAAATTAATTTTTAAAAAATTGGGGGGAGAGGGAGGAAGCACCTCAGTACATTCTCCCGGATTTAAAATTCCTACCTTCATGTCTACAGCAAACCCCAGAATATACAAGATGGACGCATTTGTCCGAATGCCCACTGTTGCAGATTAATCTACTGTAAAATCTACATCTACAATATAATAAAACTGTAAGTTTGTCTGTACATTTAATTTAATTGGGTTTGTATATTTTCAGTTCAATCAAAAAAAGTACTCATCAGATTGAGATTGGTGACCTGGTGGTCTAGGGGTAAGGTGTCAGACTTCTGTGCTGGCGGCCGGGGTTCAATCCTCGGTCCCGGCACAGATTTATTTGATTACCAAACCCTTCCTTCACCTCTGACAAGACATCTTGTGAGTGTGGGGAATGCCATGCCTCCACCGTGGTTCAGATTCCACGTTAAACTGTAGGTCCTTCATTTCATCTCACAATCACCCTACCATTACACATTAGGTAAGCGTGTATAACCCGAACGGGTAGTAAGACGCGGTGCTAATAATAATAATAATAATAACAGATTGAGATTGGTCTCCTTCTTAATTTTTATATTATTATTATATTATTATTATTATTAGCACCGCGTCTTACTACCCGTTCGGATTATACGCACTTACGCTAATGTGTAATGGTAGGGTGATTGTGAGATGAAATGAAGGACCTACAGTTTAACGTGGAATCCGAACCACGGTGGTGGCCTGGCATTCCTTATCTCTAAGAATAAAAGGTAAGCTATATACCATCACGTTATCTCATCAGCGAGAGAAACAGTGCCGAAAAAAACTACTTTTAGTGTGGTTACATTTGCGTTTTAAATTTGTAGCTTTTAATGTATACATCTAATTTGTAACTCTTCTAGGCAACGATGGGTTTGAAAATATCGGCAAATCATGAATGTAGAATCAATTTTATTCTCTCTTAATTGATCATCAAATCAACTGTAATCCAGATAGTAATAATTAAATCATGCATTTCAATCTTAAATACAAAGTTAAACTATATTTTGTGTTGCTAGTCTTATTTTCACATTAATAGGTATATCATGATTCTTTAACAAATCAAACTAATAAATAGGAAACGTTCAATATCCTTATGTGATTTGATCTTACGTTTTCACATATGAATATTTAGACAAATTAATTAATAGTCCCACTCAAAATAAGAAAATATGAATTAAAATGGTATACAGCAATCAACAGCACACTGTCGAGTATTAAAACGTTAAGCAGTAGATATCAACACATTTATTCTAACTGTGATAGTTTGTTTTGTTTGTCCTAACCTTTCACTTAGACCGACGGTTAAGTGGTAACAAATATCGATTTTAGTGAACTTGGGATATCCGAGCCAAATATATGGGTCCATAGTGATTCACCATAAGCGGCGTTGATTGTATATTGATACCTTGATGTCTTAAACCTTGTGACCTCCAGTGTGTGTAGTTCCAAACGCAAGAAAAATAGAAAGGTGGCACTTTTCAAGTCTACTTAGTGAAACCCCAAGGTTTACACCTCGGGTATATTTTAGAAATCAAATATGTTGATCCTTTAAACCGTGTGTCAACTTTGAAGTGCATCTTTAAATTGAATTAATCAATTTTAGATTTTAAATAAGTAGTTAGGGAAATATTTAGGATTTGCACTCTAGCCACTTCTTTTGACATCCATAGTGAGCCTAACCCGCCTCGGTGGCGTAGTTGGCTAACGCGCTTATCGTATTGAGCCCGACTGCTGAGGATGAGGAGATCGAGTTTCGAATCTCGGTCGGGTGAACTGGGGGTGATTTTTCCTAAATGGTTTTCCACTCTCCCTCCACGCAAATGCGGGTTAACCTCCTTTAATTCAACCTTCCCAATTCCTAATCCATTAGTGTAATTAGTACTTAAGCGTATAACCCAAACGGGTAGTAAGACGAAGTGCTATATAATAATAAAATAATAAACATAGTGAGCCTAGCATATCAGGTAGGCATTGTGACTACCTATACGGGTTTCTAAGGAACTAGGAAACATAGACAGCGGAAACTTATTACCAACAAAAGTTCTTTCGGAAAAAGTAGTTTTTATTACTACACAGTCCACATATTGTGAGTCTGAAGTATTAAACTGTGCAACTGCTGGTGCGGAAGGATACCAAACGATGGACAGTGAAAATATTAAATTATATATAACGATTTTCTTGGAAACTAGCATAATGGGAACCACGGCTTACTACGTCAGCCATGTTGTTTCAGATAGCGGCTACAAACTACTTCTTTGGGCCTTTTTTCTTAGCTTATGACTATTGGATTTTCATTGGATCAACTTTTAAATCTTCCCAGATATAATTATATAAAATATATTACGACTAACTTGGAAACAATATGGTGGCCATAGAACACTACTTTCTAGCCTGTCCAGAGCTCTAGCACATATACTATGGGAATCCCGACAATGGAAACCATTACTCAATAATCATTTAAATAATATTGAATATGTATTAGTTTTGTGTGTATATGTTTGTATGTGTGTTTGTGGGTATGTATGCAGGCTAGGTGTCCAAAACCAAGAGAGCTAGAAAGCTTATATCACACTAAATTCCCCCTCTCCCCTCAAATATATGCCCATACCACTGTACAATTTTTGAAGGCATGAATTTTTTTTTAATTCCATGAGAATGTAATGGAAATACAATAATTCTTAAATATTTGAAATTTCTAAGTTGAGTTTGGGGAAATTTAGACTCAAAAATTTCCAAAACTAATGTTCTCACTAACCTGATTCGGTGGCCGTTGGTGTTTTCGGTGGCCGTTGGTGTTTTTCGGTGACCGTTGGTGTTTTCGGTGACCGTTGGGTTTTCGGTGACCGTTGGTGTTTTCGGTGGCCGTTGGTGTTTTCGGTGGCCGTTGGTGTTTTCGGTGACCGTTGGTGTTTTCGGTGACCGTTGGTGTTTTCGGTGGCCGTTGGTGTTTTCGGTGGCCGTTGGTGTTTTCAGTGACCGTTGGTGTTTTCGGTGGCCGTTGGTATTTTCGGTGACCGTTGGTGTTTTCGGTGACCGTTGGTGTTTTCGCTGGTGTTTTCGGTGACTGTTGGTGTTTTCGCTGGTGTTTTCAGTGACCGTTGGTGTTTTCGGTGACCGTTGGTGTTTTCGCTGGTGTTTTCGGTGGCCGTTGGTGTTTTCGGTGACCGTTGGGGTTTCCGCTGGTGTTTTCTTTTCCTTTTGGGTAGAATAAGCTATAAGAATAAATGTTCCATGTTTAAGATGTTTGTCTGTCTGTCTCTCGATTTGTTTGTTTCCAGTCAACTCAAGAAGTATTCATAGCATCGATCCAGGATTTATTCTGTTGTTCTTCTTATTTTTCAGAGGACCGTGGTAAGCTACAGTTGCCTCATGGCTTCTTTGGTGCTGACTGACAGCTCATAGCTGACTTCTGACAGTCAACATTTAGGTATATACCTAAATTTTTTCCTGTCAGAAGTGACAGCTGCTAAACACATATTTATGCAGATCATATGGTTCGGCGTAGGGATACATAATTTGGTCTGATAACTTTTCAAAGCCATCAGCTGTCAGTCAGCACCAAAGAAGCCATGGGGCTACTGTATATACCCTAACGCTAGCTCATCAGAGAGAGAAGTGATGTAATTAAAACTGGGCGTAGCAGTGATCATTCGTCGCGGCTGGTATTGTGCGTACATAAGATGGAACGTGGTGTTTATGAGCTGGGATGTGAAGGGGGAAGGAATGGGGGTGAGTCAATTTTTATTCTTGAATCTTCGCACGCACATAAAACCCTGCTCTCGAGGCTTCATTCTTTTCTAACATTGGAAGCTGTCAATATTTTAATGGCATATTTGACTAAGAGAAACATGAAATCCAGGTTCGGTCCCCTGTATGTATACTATTCGCCTCTCTTGTGGCACAGAGCGTTACCCAGGGTACAACATAGGCGGTTGTCTACAGTCTATACGACTTACATGTGATTTGTTTGTAGTTATTATCAATTTGTGGAGCTGGGATGAGTCTTGATGTATTGTTTACTGCGGGTAAATATTAGTAATAAATACAACTATTCATGCTAAATATTCAAAACTTACACACTACTCTAGAATCCGTTTACACTGAAAGGTAGAAGTCTGACCTTGAATAATTACACTATGGTCCTATATTATGAAGATGTACCAAGTTGGGACCATGTGAAGTAAGCTTGCTACTTCATAGGTTAAGCAAATGGTTCAAAACAAATGTTACATTTCTAAAACTAATTACTGCTCATTAGAAATAATTACAATACCATGTTTTCCATTTCTATGAAATGTACCTATCCTCTAGATATATTTCAATAGATTAAAGTGATGATAGTAATAATAATAATAATAATAATAATAATAATAATACATTGTATCCTCGTTTCTTAAAAATATCATTGGGAAATATCCAAAAAAAAGACAAAAGCCAGACTAAAACCACTCCGTTATATTATTTATATATACGCGAGTCTACTAATCCATTGTGAACACAGTGAAAAGAACCCAGAAAACTCTCCTGTAATATTGCATTGTATTGAGATTCATAACATGGAAGAAATACAATATGATATCTCGAGGAGAAGAAGAAAAGAATGTTTCCAAGAAAATGAGGAGCAAAGAATATAAAAAAAAAAACCAATATCAAGACGTTGCTCTGGAAGTAGGATGGAAAGAAGGTGGCACACCATGAAAATTCGGTGCAAGACTTTCTCTCCCACCTTTTTATTTTTATGGAGAAGGGGGGGGGGGAGGATAAATGCAACACTAGGGGAAACAAAGTACAAGTTTTAGAAAGGAAGGGGTTGAAGATGAGGGAGGTAGTTGATAAAGGGGTGAAAGGAGGGGGCACGAAGCGCGTATGAAGGGTTCCGGGGAGTGAAGATGTTCCGGCGAGAAGCGGTGCGGAAAACCCCGGAGTCATGCCGGAATTTAATTATGCACTCCGCCGCGTCCCTGGAAAATTATTCCAAATGTGCGCGTGTGAGTGTGAGTGAATGTAAAAAAAAAAACCTCTGTGTGTCTATGTAACATATGGGACCGTGCAAAGAACATCGTGTATAGAGGGATGAGGGTGGGTAAAGGGGAGGTGGGGGGGTGCCTACTGCTCTAGACGTACATTGTCATATTAGATAGAAATGCCTTAACTCCACATTGAATGAAACCAAAAATACCATCTTTATAAGGTTGCATTATATCGGGATATGTCTATTTCATCTCTTCGTGTGACACGTTCTAAAAGTTGCATACACGCATCGATGGGCACACGGTCCGAGTGTCAAACGTGTTTAGTCTATCTTATCGGTAATGGGGAGGTCAGGGTTCAAATCACCTCTGAAAGGGAAATATCAGTACATTCCCTTTTAAATTATACCTTCCTCATACATACCCCATTTGCTTAGCTAATAAAATAATACACTCAGCTTTAAACTTTGAGTGAAGAATGACCCTGAGCACGGGAGTAATCCTGGGAAGCTCAGTGGTAAAGCATTGGCACGCTAAGCTAAAGGTCACGAGCTTGATTCCCGTGTCCAGTTTAATTTTTCAACTAATTTAAATAAATCCAGATATAAGATAGACACTACGAGACACACCTCACTCACCATTCTCAGTTTATTGTCTCAGTTACACAGGAACGTTTTTATTTGGGGGAGGGAGGGTATTGGTGGCCTGGTGGTCTATGGGTACGGTGACAGACCTCCGTGCTGGGGGTCCGGGGCTCAATCCTCAAACCTGGCACAGATTTATCTTTTTGCCAAACCCTTCCTTCACCTCTGACAAGACATCTTGTGAATGTGTGGAATGCCAGGCATCCACCGTGGTTCGGATCCCACGTTAAACTGTATGTCCTCCATTTCATCTCACAATCACCCTACCATTACACATTAGCATAAGTGTGTATAGCCCGAACGGGTAGTAAGATGCGGTGCTAATAATCATAATAATAATTGGGGGGAAGGGGGGAATATAATAATGTGCTGTTATAGGGATAACATTCTTTAGATTAAAAAAATACCAGTAAAACGTAATATTTAGCAGTCCCATTGTGTATGCTTCTCACTTGTTTTAGCCATTCCAAACATTAGAATAAATACACACAAAACAAATTAATTAAAATTATATCTGATGCAGCTCAACTCAAAATGATGAAGCACAACCAAATTAAAGTACGTTTACAAACACTTTTGTCCTATATTCGCTACTAGCTATAAAACCACTAACTAGTTTAGCAATGTCAGGTTTGTCAATTCTCTTAGGGTATCAATCAAGCACACATATTGGGTAGCCTATGTTTTTAAGTATTGAAAAACTAATTTGTGAAGTAGATGATGTAGCTGGTATTACTATCAGAGTTTTCAAAAACTCTTCAGTGTGTGCTCCAACAGCATTTTATTTTTATTATGTTAACTTAGTGGGATCTCTGTACCTTTCTTCGACAAGATATTTAAATTATGTAAATGTCATATTACCCCTCTAAATTGTTTAGAGTGAGAGGGAGTAAAATCCCCCCCCCCCCCACGTGCTCTCCCGCCTCCCCTCCGTTCCTGCACTACTGTTATGTCTCTTTGGTTGAATTGCTGGTGGCCAGAACTCAGAAGGTCGGAGATCTTATCTTGGACGAGTGCACTGCAGGGTCGATTTAGCAACGTCATCGATCTGGCAGTACTTTATTTATTTAAACTTAAACATAATAAACGGCGTTCCTAGTAAGCTGACGCAAGGCTATAAGAGTCATTGCCATTTCGTTTGTAATGTAAATTTGTAAGGATTTTATTTTTATTTTCATAAGCAGAATCTGTTTAGTTTTAACTATCCATTGGAACGAACATAAATTCAAACTTACATTGTATTTAAGTACCATCCACTTA
>JBCFYV010000935.1:18806752-18827900 GCA_039000515.1 Timema cristinae
CACGTTTAGTCAAACTTGGTCGCCCTACACACTTTAGGGTCCGGCACTACACTTCTTATCTCTCTCAATTCTTGGAAAAAATTTGCTTGCTGCCTTTACTGATTACCGGTCGTGGTCGCCAGTCTCCCAATTGTTTAAACAAACCAGTAGTTCTGCCAACCTGATGGCTGGAATCCACCAGTTTGTATAACGTTAGCAACGCCATCTATTTTAAAGACTGAAACGCTCAACACGCCGCCAGGGAGGTAGGCAGGGCCTTAAGAGGGGGTTGTTTGGTCTTATTGTAAAAAACAGCAATGTTGACAATGGCAGAGGCCTGAAAAACCCATAAGCTACTCTTTTTTCTGATATTAAATATAGTCCCAATGTTCATAGCAAGAGCCTTTTGTAAATCCTTTTTCAAGCTGTCAAATTTTAATTTTTTTTAGTACCACATTTACTTCTTTTTTTTTTAGTACCAACTTCTTACTACCCTTTTGGGTTGTACACTTGCTTACGTACTAATTACGCTAGTGGGCTAAGGATGAGGAGATTGAATCTAGAGACGTTAACCCGCATTTGCATGTAAAGAGTGTGGAAACCTTTTAGAAAAAACTACCCTCAATACAGCTGACCGGGATCTAACCACGATATCCCCATTACCACATGTTGTCTAGTGCGAGAGAGCCTTAGACCATGCAGCCACCGACAAGGAACATTTTACAATTAGTTTGATGGTAGTTGAAGCTAAATAAATTATAATAATGTTTTCAAGTCACCGTCACTTAACATACTTTTTGAAATACCTTATTTATGACAATGTTTATCTTGAGGCATTATTATTTATTATTATTATTATTATTTATTATTATTATTATTATTATTCATCACCGCGTCTTACTACCCGTACGGGTTACACTCACTTACGCTAATGTGTAGTGGTAGAGTGATTGTAGAATGAAATGAAGGACCTACAGTTTAACGTGGAATCCGAACCACGTGGAGGCCTGGCATTCCCCACATTCACAAGATGTCTTGTCAGAGGTGAAGGAAGGGTTTGGCATTCAGATAAATCTGTGCCGGTACCGAGATTGAACCCCGGCCGCCAGCACAGGACCCCCAGCACAGGAAGTCTGACACCCTACCCCCTAGACCGCCAGGTCACCAACAATGTATATTATTTCGTTTCACAAATCTTAAAGAGTTTTTAGTAAAATACGTTTCTATTCTATTTTCAAATTAAAGAGAAAAAAGTATTTCCGGTGGACGCTACCATTTATTTTAATTGTCAAATAAGATTGTTTCTAAATAGAACCGATTACGTATTCATTTTCTGAGTAACAGCTGAGAATGTATACACTCGAGTAATATTCGTGTTAATGTTTTTCTAACTCTGTTCTCTAAATCTTTTTGATCTTTGGTGGTCTTGAAATGTTTAACCAGTGGAGAGAGAAAGAGAAAGGATTGTTTATAATGCTTTACACATCAACCTAGCTGATATAGCTAAGGGTCATTAGCGCAAACAAACCTTAAGATAATTAAAACTCTAAGGAGAAAAGTAGATAGATCTGAAAGAAAAAAAATAATCAAACGAAACCGAGTGAAATGGAAAGATATAACCACAAAAGTGAAATGGAATAAACAGCTTGGCAATTTTCAAGGATGTGTTTAGGTGGAAACATTGATTAGAGAAGATGAAGCCTTAGATTTTATTACCTTCTTTAAAAATGTCAAGGTGTTTATGATTATTTACAATAACAAGCCATAACTTTCACACGTAAATCAAATTCATCATGATCTTGTTTTGTTCGAATTTGATTTAAGCTTAACCTTAGCAATCACATAGAATTTACAGTTGATTCGACGTTGCCAGTTGCCACGTAGCTTAGTTCAGCTAAAACACATCATCTACCTCTGAACTTAAGAGGCTATCTAGATGCTGATATAACTGTAAAATTATATGCTAGACTCCTAGGTATAATAACAAGGGATTTTTTTTTTTTTTGCATTCACTACACGACAACTATGAAATTGGGTTAAGTGAATTAGATTTTTTAATATGGTAGAATGAGTTCATTATGACGCGATGTGATGCCTAATTTAAGTTATATTTTCCTAAGATAAGCGATATCCGTGGGGAAAGATAGCCCGAAAACATTGCTTTTATGTGCACTATCAGGCAATCGCTTTAAAAAAACGTCTCATATAATTCTTTACCGACATGACCTTGAATGTTACATAGCAAAAAATGTGTCTAAAATGTTTAAATTAATTTTATCTGTGCTTAGATTTTGTGAAATATTTTATTAAATATGTAATTTAAAATAACCTATATTTTTTTAGAAATAAATACAAACCAGCTGAAAATTACCAATAAATGTTACTTTGAGTGTGTGGTTCAATGACCTTGGTCTGTGTATGAGAGGAGAGGATACAACCAGGACTCACTCCCCCTGCCCCCAAACATTAGGCTCGAGTGTTATTTTAGTGAATATAGGTAACTAGGTGGAAAAGCGTGTGAAACTAAATCATTGTTATCCCTTTAGTCAACAAATTTCAACTTATCTTACATGAGAAGAATAGAAAGTGTACAAATAATTATCTCTTGGTAACATGTTGTTTGCTGTCAAAAATCTAAATTAAGTGATAGAGAGGGTACCTCAACTATCTAAAGATGTGTCTGTGAACCAAAGCGGACAGTTGTGTATTTTTAAACTAGAAAATGTGTTATTAAAATTATGTTAAAGTGTTCAAAATCACACAATATATGAAGAAACACTCATGGGTTTATGTTTGAAGAACATTTAAAATAGATTTAATACAAAACCAATTTGAGTTTTGATTCTAATCAAAATGATAAAATTTTATATATAATAATATCTGTATGAGTAGGCCAATATTCTTCAATAACCCGGAGGTTGGTTTAGTGTCATTTCTATTCTTCTAGATTCAAACATGCACTTAGCCCTTCAACTGGTTAGGGATGCCTGCACCATCTGGTATGGACCCCATGTATTGGGAGAGGGATCCCCAAAATGTGGTTCTCCGTCACCTTTCACAATGTAATTTCTATGAGCGAGCTCGAAAGGGCCTACAAATCTAACCGGAAAGGTATAATCACACACCTTACAGGGTTCTTTTTCTTGCCACAATTGACATGGGACCGACGGCTTTATACGCCATTCACGGTAGGAATTACTCTCTGAAAGGTCCTTTTTCCTACCAATATCCTACTATATAATAGATTTCTGGTAGGGAAAAAGGCCTTTCAGAAAACAATTCCTACCGTGAACAGACTTTACTTCCCCTGTGAGAGAAGTTTAACTGTTTATATATTAAGTTTCGTTGACATATTTATCCCAGTCTTTTATATAAGAAGTTATCACCGAAACCAAAAATGTTTTCTTAATAAACTCGACTCCGTATTTTCTTTAAAATGAAACTTTTTGTCGCACCATATAGAGATCTAACTAAAGATAGCACATTCCAAAAATAGTCATATCTCCTTATATTAAATGCATGGTGTGTATGTAAGTCTTTCCGGGTCTCTTTCTCCCTTAACAACACCCTAAAAGAGCTGAAATATGGTATGCGCGTTATGGAGCATACCGTCTTTATGAGGACAATCCGAAACTTGAAAAATACAAGAGCTTGGATTGACTCGACGTATCCGATAGAATGGCAGAGCCATGGACACATACCTCATTTTATGAAAAATATAAAATTAAATCAAAATATTATTATTATTATTACTATTAGCACCGCGTCTTACTACCCGTTCGGGTTATAAGCACTTACGCTGTGTAATGATAGGGTGATTGCGAGATAAAATGGAGGACCTACAGTTTAACGTGGGATCCGAACCACGGTGGAAGCCTTGCATTCCTCACATTCACAAGTTGTGATTAATACACTTCTTGCCAGAGGTGAAGGAAGGGTTTGGCAATCGTATAAATCTGTGCCGGGACCGAGGATTGAACCCAGGACCCCAGTACAGAAATCCGACACCTTACCCCTAGACCACCAGGTCACCTAAATCAAAATAATTATAATTAATAAGAAACCCGAAATTGCACGTGTCGCAAACATGCTTTGTGGTTAGTTTTGAGTCTGACACAGTCGTAGCAACTAGTTTTATTGTTAATAGCAAACAATGTCAATAAATATGTTATACCCTAATAGTGAAACTGTCAATTTCATGGATTTGGCAAATTTCTTCTCATTCCATGAACTGGTTTCTTCTTTGAACATTTCACGAACTGGGCAAAAATTCCACTAATTCTTTCCCATTTCATGAACTGGAACTTATGGTACCATCTACGAGCTTAATTGAAATCCTTTTATATTATTATTTTAAACTAACCCTACCTAACCTAATCTTCCATTCTAAAACGATCATGTTAAATTAACTTAAAGACCAAACATGTTGTTCGCTTGGCCATTTCACGGACCGGGCGAAAACTAGTCCAGTTCATGAATTGGGTAATGATTGGAGCACAGCTCATACAATAGCCAGGTCATAAACTGGGTTGCACAATTCATGAAATGGACCTCTTTTTTTTTTGTCCAGTTCATGAAATGGTCTGGAGAGACCAGTTCACGGAACGGGCAGAAATGTGTCCTTTTCAGGGTTACCACTATTTTCTTATTACCAAATTCCCTGTGTTTTCCAGGTTTTCCAGAGAAAATTTTCATTTTTCCAGACACCTAATAGATATTATAAATATAATTATTGAGGCATTTAATTTAGTTTTAAAGAACATTTTAGAAATGAAGAGTGGTAATTTGTCTTTGGAAGCATGTTTTATTGTGCAAGAGAAACACATGTTTAAGAATTATTTGGAAAATGATGAGAAATGAATGACACATTTTCTAGAAGGAAAAATTGGTTATATTTTCTGTCTACCCTAAATGGAATGAAAAAAAAAGGGGGGGGGGAAATACCAAAAATACAATTTTGAGTTTAAATGTGGGGGTGGAACAAGACGTTTGTCTTATTAGCGGGGGTGAGTGGAGGACGCCGAAAATGCGCGGCATTTGCCGAACGAAAACGAGTCGTCTCAGTTGCACTCAGGACTTATCTCAAGCTGATGAGGTGCTGGTAAGCATAGTCATCATAAATGAGACGTATTCCAATCAGAATGCTCAATTCTCCAGTTACAAATTTTAGTCTATATTGTTCCGCTTGCAAGCACTTTATTGCCCAAATTCCAGTAAATTCTAGCTTTTTGGTGAGATTCCCTGTCTTTTCCCGTTTTTTCCAGACACAAACAAATTCCCTGTCTTTTCCCGGTTTTCCCTGTTTTCAAGGTGCGTGGCAACCCTGCTTTTCATGAAGTGGGCAAATTCGCGAGTGAGGTGTAACAAATATAACAATTAGTCTAGTGGAGCCAGAACACCATCTAGTGAGCACAACAGACAGACTCATCCTCCCTCCGTTAATCCAAGCATTGGCCCTATACCTGCGCATGCGCTAATGAGGAACCCGGACTGGACCGGGAAGTGAAATCAGACGTCAAGAATTCTATTTGGTTTATCCCCGAGGCCGCGCGGTCTTCGTCTCCTCACTGGTTTGTTTGCTTTTACTTAATGAATATTTCTTTTATTTATTTTTTAGTATTTCGTTCGGGCCCTACTCAGTTCATTTAGGGTAAATACACACACTAATTAATAGAAAGAAAGAGGAGGGAAATATTCAGGAAATACATGGTAAAAAATATATATACAATTATTAAAAATAATGAAGTTAGTGATTACAATAATTAAATATCACTAGGACTTCATTAATATTCTAATTTAAATTTATTCCCATGGCAGTGAATAATTTCCTACCAGGAATAATTATTTCAAGACTTAATTTTTAATATTTGTTTTTTCCAACTGACCAACCAACCAATAGTAATTATTTTATAATTGATTCTTTTTTACCATACTTATTATATTATCTTGATTATAGTTGGGTCGGTTTTGGAAGATTATTTTAGTTGATGCAATAAGAAGTGGAGTTGCTAACATTGAAAAAAAGGATCACTATTATGTGTCTTAAAGCTGTCAAAGTTGACTCAATCTGTCAAAGGGAGATGACGGATGACTTCGTGTAGCGGTAGTAGGCCAATAAATAGAGACCTAGCTACTTTATAAGTTGTGATATAAGATTATTTATTTAGCGATATAGTTTTAAGCAATATCTTTAATAACCCACATTAGTGCCAAGTTCACCTGGTCTGGTTTGTCGGTGAGGGGAAGATTGGGGGTTAAACTCTAGAAATCTCTCCTACTCTTATTCCACGCAAATATGGGAACATTTCACCTAACAATAACCTTTCCTCATCCCTACGCTATAAGTGAAATAAACGCAGATGGTGCAAAAACTCGACATCGTCAGACCTGTTGATGTACGTTTACAAACCTTACCCCTAATCTGCTTCGGTGGCCATATGGTCTAAGGCATCTCTCTCGTGTTAAGACTAGAATGTCGGTGACAGGAAGATCGGGGTTCGAATCTCAGTCGGGTGTAATGAGTTTTACAAAATTGTTCTCCACTCTTCTTCCATACAAATTAAGGTACAATACATCTAAATTCAACCCTCCTTATCCCTAAAACTCATTAGTGTGATAATTAGTACATACACATACAAACTAAAAAGATATTAAGAAGGAGTGTTTTTTAAAAAAAGTATTTTTGAGAGGATTTTTTTTTTTGTTACTGCTTCTCAACGCAACACATTTAAATTATTTATCCAGCGGGCCGGATTTAACGCACCAGTGGTCCGTAGTTTGCCCATCCCTGGCTTAAGGTGTCACTCTCGTGTTAGACTGGCCTGCTGGGGACGGGGAAATCAAGGTTCAAATCCCAGTCGGGTTCATTGAACGTGGTTTCTCCTCTCCTTCCGCGAATATGCCGTTGGATTACCTATAAAATGCTTCCTTTTTCATCGTTACCTTATTTGAGTAATTAACATACACACACTTATAGTAAAAAGAACAAATAGTAAAAATCGCTGATAAAAAAAAAAGAGTTTCTGATGTTTTCACTCATGGGTTATGATAATTTTAAAAACTCTATCCCAAATAGTTTGTATTCACACAATCCATTATAAAATGTGAAATGACGCGTGCTTTCACAATTCGTGACGGCCGGGAATGTTTTCCTGAACTCAGGATATTAAAGGATATGATTATAACGCTAACTCAAATGTTTAGCTCTAATTGTATATTTCCGGGAAGCTTGAGACCGGAAATTTGGAGGATGGAAACATGAAAAAAAAAAAAAAAAAAAAAATTGAAAACCAAAAATAAAACTTATGAAAAAAACATTTTAACACAGTTAATTCATTTAAAATGTACCCTTGGGTTCAACACGCATAGCCCATAGGCAAAAAGTGTATAGCTGTGCTTAAAACATTTTATTTAGTCTAGGGAGAAGGGGTAAACGGGGAGGGTTGCATCACAATAATAACCCCAAAATCTACACCTACAATCTTCATAAGAACCATCTCACGCAATGACACGCAACTTGTTTTTTTTTTGTTATAAGTATAGTCACGTCTTATAGAAATGTTAAGGACTTCAAGGTTCCATTAATATACATATTGGAACCCTTCAAGAAAAGTCTTCAGTCCTAACACCTATGAGATATATATATATATATATATATATATATATATATATATATATATATATATATATTAAGGGTGTTGGGCCATGTGCCACAACTATAACCGTTCTAGTTAATATTTAATTGTGTCCCATAATTTCTTATATGAAGTAATAAGCTTATTTGTTATTATTTCTGAAATTTTAATGTTATTAACAAATCTAGGCAAAATAAAAGTTATTCGCGTTTATAAATGATTGCCCATTTGAAAACTTAGAATTATAGTATTGTGTGTGACAAACCTTATTGTCCCAGTCCCTTAATGTGTTTGGAATCATACACCAAACCTATCTTCTGCAGGTGATATATAACTTCTGTCAATTTGATACATTTTATATAATTATAGGAAGAATATAATTTTTTAATTTATTTATCTTTTATTTGCTCTAGAATTGTTTTTTCATACATAGTGACTCAACTCTAACCACAAAAGTCAAGGTTGGTTATACCAAACATTGCTTTAGAAAGACACACGGTGACCTGGTGGTCTAGGGGTAAGGTGTCGGACTTCTATGCTGGCGGCCGGGGTTCAATCCCCGGTCCCGGCAAAGATTTATCTGATTACCAAACCCTTCCTTCACCTCTGACAAGACATCTTGTGAATGTGTGGAATGCCAGGCCTCCACCGTGGTTCGGATTCCACGTTAAACTGTAGGTCCTTCATTTCATCTCACAATCACCCTACCATTACACATTAGCGTAAGTGCGTATAACCCGAACGGATAGTAAGACGCGGCGCTAATAATAATAATAATAATAATAATAATAATAATAATATAAAGACACGCATCCATTCTACGTATTATAACCTACAAATGTCAAATAGTAGAATTAATATAAACAAATAGTATTATTTGTATCATCGCATCTTACTATCTGTTAAGGTTATAGGGATGTATAAATGTAATTACTCTACTTTAATTGGTTTTAATAAGGAAGGAAGCATTTTAGATGTATTATACCAGCATTTTCGTGGAAGGATGGTTGGAAACCAAGTTAAACCATCTTCAGTGGACCCGACCAAGATTCTAACCCCGACCTTCCCGTTACCAGCCAGTCTAGCGAGGGCGAGACCTTAAGAGTTAGACCATTCGGCCACTGAAGAGAGTAGTAAATAATTAAACAAGGAGTTTTTATAGCCAAGGACGCCAAGTATTGTTGATTTCCAATGAGTTTTAGTGTTAAGTATAGCACACATAGATTCGACAAAAAAGTTCATTTAATTTATAAACTACTGATGTCAAGCCGATTTCTTTAGTTCGTAAAAGCGTAGTACTTTGTAGTCGGTGACCTTGCGGTTCAATCCTCGGTCCCGGCACAGATTTATCTCATTATCAAACCCTTCCTTCACCTCTGACAAGACGTGTATTAATCACAACTTGTGAATGTGGGGAATGCCAGGCCTCCACCGCGGTTCGGATCCCACGTTAAACTGTAGGTCCTCCATATCATCACACAATCACCTTATCATTACACATTAGCGTAAGTGCGTATAGCCCAAACGGGTGGTGTTAATAATAATAATTTCCATTTCAATTTTCTTTACTATAGTACTGGCCAACAATCGTAAGACCTATAACAGTCCAGCACTGAAAAGTACACAAGTATACTTCATTCACGGTAGGGATTACTCTCAGAAAGGTCTTTTTTCCTACCAATATCCTACTATATAATAGATTTCTGGTAGGGAAAAAGGCCTTTCAGAAAAAAATTCCTACGGTGAACGGACTTTACCTTACAAATACATATATTTACACGAGAAAATAAGATAAACAAAAATGGCTAAATAATGTTATTTAATGATTAATAGTTATAAAAAAGTAATTAATAATGATAATAATAAAAAATAGCAATAATAACAAAAAAAACTAAAGAGTGGTTAAAAGCAGTAACAATATTCAAAAAATAAATCAGAATACTGTAAAATTTAGATTTATAGGCAGAACCTCTTAGTGATAAATTAATGATAAGGGATTTCTTTAAATAACTCTCTGAGTTTAGCTTTTCTTTTAAGATAAAAGTCGAATTCGACAAATCTAGAAATGGCGCTATGAATACAATATTATTATTAATAATAATAATGAAGTGCTCTGTAAACACTGTAATACGTTCAAGCTCATGCATCGTATACAAATGAGTTAGTATACCCATCCCCAAGTCGATTAAAATATATTATATTATATTATATTATATTATAGGGTTAAAAATTAATGATCGCTTCTTAAGTTCGACTTAGATATGAAGGAAATTCTTTGACGTTTAAAAGTTACTATGACAACTTTTAACATATTTATAAGTTAAGTTGTGTGATCTGTATAGGTTTCGGATTTCATATGTAATATTAATACCACAACTTACCGCCAAATATATGTATATGTTTTCTAATGTTCCTTTCAACTAAACTCCCATTATAAGCCTGTATTCTTGAGAGTTTAATTTTCTTCCAAAGGTGACCTCAACACTCCCTTACTATCTGTCAAGTGTCATGGAACTTAATGACAACTTTTTCTCTTCATTTAAAAGTGTTTCATCTAATGCTGCTATGTCCAATCACAGATATTAGAAAAACAGTATCATCACGCGAAGAAAATTAAACTCTATGTTTATACTAAAGCAATATTGGATTTAGTTTGAGAAAAAATATTTTTGCTATAAAAACAGCAAAAAAAAACCCTACCTTTTCTCGCGTTCCCTACATCCCCACCTTAAGGTATAGGATTGAGACACACAGTATAGAGAACGTTACGAGCATTAGCATGGGGGGAGGATGGAAAAATCCAGAGAGCACCACCTCCAGCTAAGATTCAAATCCCAACATTCCTATTAACTGCAACCCATTACAACAATGACGTCTTTGACCGTGTGACCAATGCTGTGGGTTACAACATTTTAAAATGAACGAAGAAATGGGGGGATTGGCGCCAAAACATGGTAACCCTCATTTTATGAAAAATAAAAAATGTGCTAGCAGTGATTTCTGGTAACTTACCTCTAGAAATAAAAGTTGTTTTTATAGTCAATCAATACCTTGGGGATTACTAATATCTACGATTTTTTTATATCCAGTATCAAAGGATACAAGATTACAGGATTATATAGAAGTTTAAATAGTGTATATATATCTTGTCTAAATCTATTATAGTTACCATGTTTATTGTTTTTACCCCCATCTTTCAATTTAAAAAAAGATGTTTGCCTTTTAGTAGGATCACCGTAGGATATTTAAAAAGTTATTAGATTACTTTCTTTTGTTTTCTTTTTGACAAATTTATATTTCAAAGTCTTTAGTACCGTAAAGGACTATTTTCTTTCAATGTTGGTTACTCTACATTAATTTTTAAATAACCTGCCTCGGTGGCGTAGTTGGCTAACGCGCTTGTCGTGTTGAGCTCGACTGCTGAGGACGGGGAGATTGAGGTTCGAATCTCTGTCGGGTGAACTGGGGGGGAGGGGGTGGTTCCTAAATGGTTTTCCACTCTCCCTACATGCAAATGCGGGTTCACTTCATCTAATTCAACTTTCCCAATTCCTAATCCATTAGCGTAATTAGTACTTAAAGCGTATAACCCGAACGGGTTGTAAGACGCGGTGCTAAATATTATTATTATTAATAATAATTTCTAAATAGTATAAAAGAGATTATTCCTAAGTCGATTAGACTTCAGTACATCTGCTATATACCACGGCAACAATAACTTTCGAGAAAAAATGATATCTAGTAGACGCTTCTCCGGCCCTAACTATTATTCCAAGTAATTAGCAAACAATAGAGCACCGAAGGAGCCCACCCAAGTGCCCCGAGTAGTTGCCAAGTAATAAAAGTCCACTTACACAGATGCCTTTATTGGAGCACATGGCGCCCCACACGGGGAAGTTGGACTGCAGCAGTTCACAGTTCTCCCAACACTGAAACAACAAAAAGTACAGAAGATAAGAAACACGTGTTACCAAACCATAAGAACTACAATTTAATATACAAAACAGATCCGCAACAAAAAGTTTTACCAACTCGCGTTCGTTGTGTACTCGGTCAACACATTGGCTCAATGTCTGCTTGCTGAACAAAATGTCCTGAGGTCGATTCTCAGCATGGCCGAAAAATGTATCATTGGTGAAATTAGAGTTTCCCCTCTCTCAGTGATGAATTAATGGCCGGGAGTCTGGGTGTTGTGTCTGTTATAGATCTACGACAGTTTATTAGTCGTGTGCTAATATAGGGTGAGACGGAAACTATTAGACGATCTGTGCTGAGGAAAGTGATGGACAATGTTCTGAGGTTTTTCTGACGTCCAGTGGAGCTCCTCAGAGTGACATTATCTACTAAAAGTTAAAAAGGGTAGTATGTAGTCTGATTTTATTTAGATATTCAATATTTACTTTTCGATTGAATTGCGAATTTTAAAATGTCTAATCATCTAATCGTTTCGGTCCCATCCTGTATAATCAATAGATTCTGAACTGCTCAATACGCAATACTTTATATTTCTTTAAAAGATCAGGAGGTAAGAATATGTCATTATATAAAACGTATAGATTTATTATATAACAAAGCCACGACATTTTTTGTGGGGTGGGGGCGGGGTGCAGGTAGATGTCCTTGGCTGCCATGGTAAACTCTCCAACAAGATTTGTTTCAAATAATGAATCCCTGTTGAAGAAATTTAAAATGTTTTAAAACATAACTAGGATCTTAGCTGTTTGGAAATGTTTCAGGAATTCAATAAGCTACGGTATTGGGGAAGAATACAAAACATATTACTAATGTTACTTTCAAGGAGGATGGAAAAGGGTTGAACCTTCAGCCCCTCCCCTTTTCGGTAAGCCCTGTTTATCAAACTGTATGGTAAAATCTCATTAGTGTTCCGTGAAGAGCGAGAGATTCAAATTCGAAAGCAGATCTTAGGGTAACGAGCCTCGAGCACTCTTTGGACAAAATGTTTTATCTTACTTTCTACCAAGGGAAAGTTTTGGAAGGACAAAAGTAGCCTACTTAACAGAAAGTTTTTGTCAAATTTTATCTGCTAAAACAATTTTACTCTAAAATGGAAAGATATTAGATTAATTTAATTTTAAATGGTGCGGTCAATTGAAAGAAGAGTATCCATAAAAAGATTGAATGTGTTGTTATACTTTAAATTTAACGTAAAGCTTATGAAATTAAATTTTAAAAAACGGTAAAAATGTTTTGAAAACAATTGTCTTAAAGCTCTGTAGAAGAGAAGGTTTAAAAACTACTGAATTGGAATTGAAAATTATTCTACAAATCTAGTTTAAAGAATTGCTTATATTTTTAATGCGGATCAATTATCTAAATACTTCAAACTCTTAAAAGAGTTTTGTTTTAATTATGTCAGCTGTCGTGCATTTTTAAATGAATGATATCAGTGTCAATCAATGAAAACTTGATCAAGAATCCAACCAGAGACTTCAACATGTCAAACAAGAGTGGTTGGTATCTTTGTATCAAAGCACGCACGATCCTTCAAGTGGGTTATCTTATGACACCTCAAGTTTTTATCTTGATTTTAAAAGAGAACAAAAAAAAAAGTAGAGGAGTTGGCTTCACGGATGGTGTGCTTGATTTTGGCCAATGTTCAATCCTTATAAAGTGTTCGGTGGTTGGCTGCTTTTTTTCCATTACCGATTTTTACGCACTTTAATGTGGTAGGGATGAAACAGACATAACTATTAGTAAATGTGCGTGGAGGGAACGTGGGAAATGTGCGAAATGCACCGGCATCATCTAGTCAAAGTCCCCTCCCCCGCCCATTGTTGCGAAATTGTTATTTACACTTTTTTGTTTCCAAGCACGTGTATATAAACTCCTCCTTTTTCAATTTCTCATTATTTCCACCTTAGAATTAAACTGTAACTCTTGTGATAAACATATAACAATATAAATAGAAAACAAATCTTTCCTAAGAGGATTCCATTTGCTTAGCTAAAGAAGAATAAATATATGCTCGTGACCATTTATTTTCTAGAGAGGGCAGAGCTCACCTTTAACCGGCCCTAAAGTAATGTGGATCATAGCCTACTTCACTGCCGCGCCTTTTACGAAATCAAATTACAAAGGAAAGAGAGCCAATTAGTTGAAAATATGGCCGGAGCAAACGAAGGGGGTGGGGCTAGAAATTACATTTCAGATTTGAAATTAAGACCAGCGAGTTTAAGAGGGGGTTTTAAAAGATGGGGTTAAGGAGGGCGGGGGGAAAGGGGGGGGGGTTGGTTGGATGGGTTTCTTTAAAATGGTCCAGCAAAAAAAAAAAACAGGGGGAGGGGGAAAGGATGGGGAGAAAAGTAGAAGATGATGGCATTGTCCGAAGAGTGAATACGAATTCAATAAAGTTGCGTATTCACGGCCATCGTGCCGCCGGATGTTACGAGGCGGGCAGGTCAAGTAACAAAAGCTTTAAAGCTTTCTGAATGGAAGGAGCTTAGTTCGATTAAACCTACAGAATTATACCTCACTACCCCCACCCCACTCCTCCAACGCATCTCACTAGCCATCCAGGTTACACACACATTATTAATTACGTTAGTGCAGTAGGGGTGATGAAGGGTAGAGTTTATAGGAAATGTACCTGCATTATAGCGAAATAGCGAAATATCACCCTCAGTGCATCTGGCCGGAATTCAAACTCCGACCTTACCGTCTGCAACAAACCAGTCTAATTGAGCTTGGTATTTCAAATCACCACCCCACAGACCCCAGTGATACCTAATCTAAATCAATGCTTTTAAATGAGTTTGTAATTGGGATATTATACGTTTATTACTGATTAAACTAATTTGAAAGAATGAGGAGGGTAGTTAAAAGACTAGATATACCCATATTTTCGTGATTAGTAGATGGGAAAATACCCGGTGATGAATCACAGGTGGAATAATACCTTCCTCAGAGCAACTGGCCGGGACTTGAACCTCAACCCTTCCACCACCTCCTACAACTGCAATCCATTCTAATGAGAATGTTACAATCTAGACCAGGTCAAATCCTTAGCAGGATTTGAAATATCATCAGGTTATTGCTCTAGAGACAGAAGTGGACAAGTAAGCCCGACTCCGGTTGAAGGATTTGAAATATTATCAAGTTATTGCTCTAGAGACAGAAGTGGACAAGTAAGCCCGACTCCGGTTGAAGGATTTGAAATATTATCAGGTTATTGCTCTAGAGACAGAAGTGGACAAGTAAGCCCAACTCCGGTTGAAGGATTTGAAATATTATCAGGTTATTGCTCTAGAGACAGAAGTGGACAAGTAAGCCGACCCCGGTTGAAGGATTTGAAATATTATCAAGTTATTGCTCTAGAGACAGAAGTGGACAAGTAAGCCCGACTCCGGTTGAAGGATTTGAAATATTATCAAGTTATTGCTCTAGAGACAGAAGTGGACAAGTAAGCCCGACTCCGGTTGAAGGATTTGAAATATCATCAAGTTATTGCTCTAAAGACAGAAGTGGACAAGTAAGCCCGACTCCGTTGAAGGATTTGAAATATTATCAAGTTATTGCTCTAAAGACAGAAGTGGACAAGTAAGCCCGACTCCGTTTGAAGGATTTGAAATATTATCAAGTTATTGCTCTAAAGACAGAAGTGGACAAGTAAGCCCGACTCCGTTTGAAGGATTTGAAATATTATCAAGTTATTGCTCTAAAGACAGAAGTGGACAAGTAAGCCCGACTCCGGTTGAAGGATTTGAAATATTATCAAGTTATTGCTCTAAAGACAGAAGTGGACAAGTAAGCCCGACTCCGTTTGAAGGATTTGAAATATTATCAAGTTATTGCTCTAGAGACAGAAGTGGACAAGTAAGCCGACTCCGGTTGAAGGATTTGAAATATTATCAAGTTATTGCTCTAGAGACAGAAGTGGACAAGTAAGCCCGACTCCGGTTGAAGGATTTGAAATATCATCAAGTTATTGCTCTAGAGACAGAAGTGGACAAGTAAGCCCGACTCCGGTTGAAGGATTTGAAATATTATCAGGTTATTGCTCTAGAGACAGAAGTGGACAAGTAAGCCCGACTCCGTTTGAAGGATTTGAAATATTATCAAGTTATTGCTCTAAAGACAGAAGTGGACAAGTAAGCCCGACTCCGGTTGAAGGATTTGAAATATTATCAAGTTATTGCTCTAGAGACAGAAGTGGACAAGTAAGCCCGACTCCGGTTGAAGGATTTGAATGTAATCTCGGTAAGTTGCACTAAATAATTTACCCACCGTTAGGTTTACCAATCCCTTGCTAGAGATTACCTGTGAAGTCAAGAAATATATCTTCTCACTGCGTATCTTTAAGTTGGAGATGTAGGGGACGCTAGTTAAGAGAAATGTTTTTGCAATTTTTATAGCAGCATTTTTTTAAATAGAAATAAATCAAATATTTCTTCAGTATAAACAAAGAGTTTAATTTTCTTCACAAGGTGATATCAACAGTTGTTGAATATATGTCAAGGGTATCCTGGAATTTAAATGACAACTTTTTATCTTCGTTTAAAAAGTTTCTCATCTATTGCTGCTATGCTTGTGACGAATACATGGAGAACACTGAGACGCGTTACAGACGTCTAGATATCCCGGATTATTTAATAAGTTGTTTGATATTTTTTAGAACAGGATCAGATGTCAGAGTAGGCTTTAATATTCTCAAACCCGCTTCGACGGTCAGTGTCTAAGACATAACTTTCGCAATAAATTGGATTGCCAATGAAGGGGAAATTGGTGCACGAATCCTGGTCTGGTGTGACCAGATCTGTTTTCCCTTAATGGTTTTCCACCCTCCCTACACGAAAAGTTTGGTACATTTCCTATTAAATCAACCTTATTTGTTCCTAACACATTCGCGTGGTTAGTCATGCGTACAATCCGGACGGGTGGTTAGATATGGTTATTAAAACTGTCGTGTTTCGCGTAGTCGCTACTTAACTGGCTATTTCGTGATAGTTGCCTCCATTATTTAAATACAATGTTTCTCTAATGAATTAAATAGGCCTACTAAAACATCTTCCAGCGTACGAGGCTTAAGATTTGTCGGATACATAAAAAACAAAAGATGCAAGAGGAAAGACGCGCAGAGAGATAATCAATTTAGTAGTATAAATAAAAAGAAACATAGCAAGCAGCTCTAGATGTTCTGTGAAATAGCAGCCGCTGATATTCAAATGGCAGCTTAGATGTCTTTAAAAAAACAGACACGTGCAACAACGATCTATGTCCACGTGTTTGTGGTAATAAAAGAAGCACATAGGGGTTTTAATGTAAACATGGTGTCTACTCAACTTGACCAATGAAATCCCCGACCTTTTCCCTGATTTTCCTTGATCATTTCCTGAAATTCCCGACTAAAAAAAGTATGTCACATCCTTCTAACTACCCCCCCCCCCCTCGTTTTTCTATTAATCTTTTTTATGAATAATAATAAGTTTTAAAATTTGAATTTTTTTAATCTTGTATTAAAATTGTTTACAAGGAATTAAAAAAATATATTACACAGCTAAGAACAAAAAATGACATAATTTACTTATTTAATGATTATTGTGTTTAATATTTTGAGTAAAATAAGATTTTCCCGGATTTTTATTGTGATTTACCAAATTCCCGACTTATTCCCGTTTTTTCCCGATCAATTCAAATTCCCGGCTAATTCCCGTTTTCCCTGATTTTCCCGGATGGTAGACACCCTGTGTAAACTAATACGTGGGTGCTTACGTGCACTATTTATAAAATATTGATTAAATGTTTCCCAAGGCATAGTTGTATATTATCCTGCACAAGTTTGAAGTTTAGTTAGTAGTTTTCTATCAAGAATTAAAAAAAAAAAAAAAAAGTTTAACAAATGCAAGTCATGTTACAGCCGCAAAGTTTATATATAAAAAAAAAGAACACGACATTTTATGAGCAAGAATGTAAATTCGCTCATGATAGCAACTATAGTTGAATAGCTATAAGAAAGCAGATTTAGAAATAGCAAACATATAGATTGGCTGTCAAATTGAAAAAAAAAAAGTTATATTAATATTATTATAATCATTACTACTACTACTACTACTACTACTTCTAATATCGACATTGATAGTGTTTGTCAAAACAGGACACCTGTAGATCACGCCATGATGATCTCTGACGTAAAAATGCATAAAATTAGTTTGTGTACCTTTTGTAATGTTAAAAATTAAGATCCAGCCCAATTTAACTTAGCATAACCTTTCATGAATACACACAATGGAAGGATGGGCTTTGTTAGGTTTGTTAACAATTGTCATACACCGATATTCAATGTGTTATCCCCCTATATATTTAACTGAAACCTTACAATTTTAGTACATAATTTATCACAAGAAAATTTCCGTTAAGGCCTTTAAATGATGAAAATTGCATTCTGTTAGTCGAATAAATTGTCAGTAAAGAGATGTCGGGGTTCGAATCTAAGCCAGGTGCGATGGGATTAATTCTTTCATCCTCTATACAGTCCAATGAAGGTGAGATAATCTCTCTAATCCTAACCTCCAAATTAGTTAATTAATAACCTTAGTGCTTCAAGTAACATTTACAAAAGTGTGTTAGCCTATTTGTAATGTATTTAGTATTTTAGTAATGATTACATGTCGTTCACAAACATAGTTAAAAGTATGTTGAATAAAGACAACTGGGCATTGAGATAGAACCCAGGACCTTTGGTTTAATAATATAATACTTAGTACCGCGTCTTATTACCCGTTCGGGTTATACGCTTTAAATACTAATTACTCTAATGGATTAGGAATTGAGAAGGTTGAATTAGAGAAAGTGAACCCGAATTTGCGGGAGGGAGAGTGTAAAACCATTTAGGAAAAACCGCCCCCAGTTCACCCGACCGAGATTCAAACCTCGATCTCACCGTCCTCAGCAGTCGAGCTCAACACGACAAGCGCGTTAGCCAACTACGCCACCGAGGCGGGTTTTGGTTTAATAGTATTTGCTTACTACTTGAGCTATCCGGCTATTACTAAACAACCTTGTACGTTCTGAATGACTTTTAAATAGTCATGAGATGATATTGAGAGCTCAATGTTAAGAATATATATATATATAGTGTGAATCTGAAGTTTACGGTTCCACGCCTTTCATCATTTCTCAACAACCAATTTACATACTTTTGTCTCTTATTTTATTTTGAGCTACTTATATGTTAACGTTATTTCACACAAGACTAAACAAATTGCACATATGATTGAAACATTTTTAACTATAAGATTAATTATTCCTCCTTTGATCTCACTATAAGATAAAGCAGTCTATTAAAAATGTATTTTTTTAAAGTGCGTCCTCCCCCTCCCCCCATTCTAGTGAGTAATCCGAGTTAGCCACGTGGATCACGCGACCCAGCCCCAGGCCGCTGCCAATCAACACACACACCAGTCGTCTTGTGACCTTCAGAGCAACTGTCCGAGTGTGGCCGGTCGTTTTGACAGGTTCAAGAGAGAGACCGGTTGAGATTTCAATCTACCTCACCGGTCAAGAAGGACTTGCCTTGGCACAGTAGATGATGAATCTAGATCTTTCGTTAGATCACATTATACTAGCCCACATAAACCAAACACTACCGGGCCAATTCAAACATTGAGCAGAAAGAGAGAGAGAGAATACGATGGGCAACAAGGGAATTAGTAACATGAATAGGAGAACTACTTATTCTTTTCCTACCAGCCTATATATAAATATATGACATGAAGATGTGTTAGGGATGAGGAAGGTTCAACTCAGAGGAAATATATCCACATTTGCATGGAGGAGGAAGTGGGAAACCCTTCGTGTAAGAACACCCTCACTAGAAGACAACTAGTCATCAGTTTTGGCCTAATAGACAAATAGAATCATATCTGGTGACCTGGTGGTCTAGGGGTAAGGTGTCAGACTTCTGTGCTGGCGGCCGGGGTTCAATCCTCGGTCCCGGCACAGATTTATCTGATTTCCAAACCCTTCCTACACCTCTGACAAGACATCTTGTGAATGTGTGGAATACCAGGCCTCCACCGTGGTTCGGATTCCACGTTAAACTGTAGGTCCTTCATTTCATCTCACAATCACCCTACCATTACACATTAGCGTAAGTGCGTATAACCCGAACGGGTAGTAAGACGCGGTGCTATAATAATAATAATAATAATAATAATAATAATAATATATCGTTATTGTACAAATAGTCATATCAGTTTATTGTACAAATAGAGTATTATCATTTAACTGTACAAATTATAATTATAACAGTTTATTAGACAAAAAGATTCATCAGTTTGTTGGACAAAAATTAATCAGCTTATAGTACAAAAAAAGTCATACCAGTTTATTGTACAAATAACCTCGTATCAGTTTATTGGACAAATATAATCAGATCAGTGTATTGGACAAATAGTTCATAATCAGTTTATTGGACACTAGATAGCTGTTGCCCACGGCTTTGCTCGCGTGGAAGTTGATTATATACAAATACGAAAATATACATATGTATTTACAGATTAATTTAAAATATTACGTTACGTTGATGACCATAACTTGACCTCATATCAAAAATAATACAAGTCCGATACAAACTTTCACCCCCTTTTTCATCCCTTATTAAATAAAATTTCCAAAATTCCTGAAACACGTATTTATTTGTTTTACGTCAATAACCGAAATACAAAATTTTGTTTATGTAACTTTCAAAATGACGGACTTTCATACATATTATCATCCCCTATTTGGACCCCTTTGGGGTGGAATTTTCTAAAATCCTTTCTTAGTGGGTGCCTACATAACAAAATGAATATACAGTCCGAATTGCATGCGTGTAGCCTCGATAGTTTGCGCTCGGGGATGATGAATCAGTCAGTCAGTCAGTCAGTCAGGACATGTTATTTTATATTGGACATATATAATCATATCAGTTTATTGGACAAATATAATCATATTAGTGTATTGGACAAACAGTGTTTTATCAGTGTATTTGACAAATAGTGTTTTATCAGTGTATTGGACAAATATCATATCAGTTTATTGGACTATATATAAATACATATCAGTTTATTGACAAATAGAATATAAAGTTTATTGGACAAATAACTCGTATCAGTTTATTGAACAAATAGTCATATCAGTTTATTGAACAAATATAATCATATCAGTTTATTGGACAAATAGTCATATCAGTTTATTGGACAAATAGTCATCAGTTTATTGGACAAATAGAATAGTATAAGTTTATTGGACAAATAACCTCGTATCAGTTTATTGGACATTAGTTTTGGTGGGCACAAACATATTTAAAATAGATTAAATGCAGTTTGGTGAAATATATTTTTATTTCTAATAGTCTACGATATATTGTGTTAGGTTTGTTGGTTTTTTTGTCCGTTGTTGTTCTATCTTTCACATGTGAAACTACATCGCAAACCTTTATGTTATTCTTGAACATAGCAACCAGGCGCTTTTAGATCCAACTATCGAGGGAGTCGAGATTTGATTAGAACAGAGTACGCAGTAGGGCACATAATAAA